>JAUMHM010000078.1:36123905-36136745 GCA_032362435.1 Melikaiella ostensackeni | reverse complement strand
ACCGAAAGGACGAGAAAATAATGAAAGAAGCAGACCTCCTAGCAATCCGAAATTTTATTGCCACAAAGAAGCCTCACCTAATCGTCATTGGCGGCGAATCTCGCGATGCGATGATGATTCAAGCAGACATTAAAGAGATCATCACATACCTCGTCGAAGAGGAACAGTTCCCCTCGATCCAGGTAGAAATCTGCGATAACGAGCTCTCAAAAATTTACTCCAACAGCAACAAAGGAGTCTCTGAATTTCGAGATTATCCAGAATTACTACGTCAAGCAATTTCCCTGGCAAGGAGAATGCAGGATCCTCTTGTTGAGTTTTCCCAACTTTGCACCGCTGACGAGGAAATTCTCTGTCTTAAGTTCCACCCTCTTCAGGACCAGCTTCCTCCGGAGGAACTCTTGGAGAACATTTGCCTCGAATTCGTGAATCGTGTGAACGAGGTTGGTGTTGACGTAAACAAGGCAGTCCAGCAGGCTTATTCTGGAAATCTGGTGCAGTTTGTGTGCGGTCTGGGTGCAAGGAAAGGTCAGGCCTTGATTAAAATCTTGAAGCAGACAAACCAGAGATTGGAGAACAGAACTCAACTTGTTACTGCGTGTCATATGGGTCCGAAGGTCTTCATCAATTGTGCTGGATTTATCAAGATTGATACCAACAGTCTTGGAGATAGTACAGAAGCTTATGTTGAGGTTTTGGATGGCTCGAGGGTTCATCCTGAAACTTACGAATGGGCCAGAAAGATGGCAGTCGATGCTCTTGAATATGATGACGAAGATGCGAATCCTGCTGGAGCTTTAGAAGAAATTTTAGAATCGCCAGAGAAGCTTAAAGATCTGGATCTTGATGCTTTTGCAGAGGAACTAGAGAGGCAAGGATTTGGAAACAAGCGTGTGACACTTTATGATATCAGGGCTGAATTGAACTGCAGGTATAAGGACCTCAGGGCACTTTATCAGACTCCGAATCCTGAGAGGCTTTTTGATATGTTGACTAAGGAGACATTAGAGACTTTCTACGAAGGGAAACTGATTTTGGCAACTGTGGTGGGTATAACTCACAGGAAACCTCAAGGAGATCAACTGGATCAGGCGAATCCGGTGAGAAATGATGAAACTGGACTCTGGCAGTGTCCATTTTGTTTGAAAAATGACTTTCCGGAGCTCTCGGAGGTCTGGAATCACTTTGATGCTGGATCGTGTCCAGGAAAAGCGACTGGGATTAGACTGAGGTTGGATAATGGAGTCTCGGGGTATATTCATATTAAGAATTTGTCGGATAAGCATGTCGCTAACCCGGAGGAGAGAGTTGGGATTGGACAGATTATCCATTGTCGGATAACTAAGATTGAAGTGGAGAAATTTGCAGTTGAGTGTACAAGTAAGAGTAGTGATCTTACTGATAAGAAGAATGAATGGAGGTGAGTCACTTTGTTGAATTTTGAATATTTTTACAGTTATACAAATTATACTAATTATATTCATTCATGAATATTCTCAGACCCCAAAAGGATCCTTTCTACGACACAGAGTCTGAGGACAAAGATCGCCAAGCTGAAGAGGATGCAAAAAAAGTGAAGCAACGTCAAACATATGTGAAACGTGTTATCGTTCATCCATCCTTTCACAACATAAGCTTCTCGGATGCAGAAAAACTCTTGAAAAACATGAAACAGGGAGATGCGATAGTCAGACCAAGTAGCAAGGGCGCTGATCACCTCACAGTAACTTGGAAGGTCACTGAAGATGTTCACCAGCATATTGACGTCAGGGAAGAAGGGAAAGAAAACGCTTTTTCTCTCGGTCAGCGATTGTGGATCGGCAACGAGGAATTCGAAGATCTAGACGAAATCATAGCCAGGCACATTAATCCCATGGCTTCCTATGCTTCAGAATTATTAGACTTCAAATATTACAAGCCAAATGTTGCAGGAATTAAAGAAAATGCCGAGGAATTGCTCAAGGAACAGAAAAAGGAAAACCCCGGAGGGATTCCTTATATTTTGTCCGCTGCGAAGGTCAGCAAACATTCCCAAAATGTATTTTTATTTCCGATTTTAGATGCATATCTAATTATCTATATTTAATCAATCTTTTTTGTTGCAGAATATTCCAGGGAAATTTCTTCTATCTTATTTGCCCCGAGTTCAATGTCGTCACGAGTACGTCACAGTTTCGCCAGATGGTTTTCGATTCAGGGGACAAATGTTTGGACGAGTGGCAGATTTGGTTCGGTGGTTTAAGGAACATTTCAGAGATCCGCTTCCTGGCCAAGCGACTCCGAGTACACCGAGAGGAATGATGTCGACGAGAACTCCATATCAAACACCAGGAGGTGTTAGCGGTAAGTTTCAAAAATAAAAACTCGACCTCTCACTATTTAATATCTATTATTTCTGCTTCTTTTTTTACAGGAATGAACCAAGAAGCCATTCAGAGAGTTGCTCAAACTATGCCTCACCATATTCTGAATTCGCTTTCACAAGTGGCGAATCAGAAGATACATTTTCAGCCCCACACGCCAGGAGCTGCAGCTAGTTACAGTGGAGTTCATACCTATCCAAATACGCCTTACACTCCCTCGGGACAAACTCCCTTCCAGGCGATGACGCCTTATCGAACTCCACAGACTCCATTCTTGCATCCTGCACCCGTAGTAATTCCACCTGTTCATCACAACAGTCCTAGTCTTTCTCACAGACCCACACCTCCCATGAATACTCCTACCGGAAATAACATGGATTGGAAAAAAGCTGCGATGGCCTGGGCTCGACAGACTGGTCCAAATAAACCATCGTAAGTAATAAAAGAGTAACGAATCGTGAAAATTCTTTGAAAGTTCACCAGGTAGAAGAAATGAAAATAATTCAATTATTTATTACAGGGGCAATACTCCAAGGTTCGACGAAGTCAGGAAAACTCCACGTCGATACGAGAATGATGAGAGACGTCATTTCGACTTGGACGACAATCCTTTCACAATAGGATCCTCTCGAGATAACACACCGAAGCAATCCTTCGATGACAACCCGTTTACAATCGGTTCTTCTCGAGAAAAGACACCAACATATCCAACGACTCCTCGAGGAAAATCGCCTTCCTATTCAATGAGTCAATCACGAGGAAAGTCGCCCTCATATTCGATGGGCAGCTCTCGAGGAAGGTCTTCATATCCCTTGCATCGTGGAAAATCGCCCAAGTACAACCAAAGTCCACGAGGGAGAAGTGGCAAGTTCAACGCGGGTCCTCCGAGAGAAAAAAGCCCTCCACCCTTTGATGACAATCCCTTTACAATTGGTTCCTCAAGGGATAGACAACGAGCCGAGGAACCCGAGGACGACAATCCTTTCACGATTGGCTCTTCTCGAGAGAAGCTCCGGACTCCGTCGTATAAATCGCCCCGGAGCAGTACTCCTTTCACAAATTCGAGCCCAAGGAGTATGTCGCTAAGTGGAGACGGAACGCCGCTTTACGACGAAAGCTAACAACAAAGCGTCCTCTCCAATCGTTCTTTGTAGCAGAGTTCTAAGATTCTCAAGAGTATTCATGAGAATGAGCTAAGTTTTTAACATCGACTTGTTCAAGTGACAGGATTCTTTCTCGGAACAATTCCAAAATAGAACCTCTTTATTTGGTCACTTTAATATATTCTATGGTTCACAATGAGAGAACATATTCTTCAGAATATTATGATTCTCCAAGAAGCTCATTAGAACTCTACTTTATAGTCTACAAGTTATGTAATCAAACTTGTAGATGAGAATTTGTTCTAACATATTTATACTATTGGAGAATTGAATTTAAAAAGCAAGAAGAAAAGGAAATTTCAGATTTCCCAAAACTTGTGGCAGCACTGTTTCTGAGTGTTTAAATTGGGGTACTGTTTTTAGCCGTTCCAAAGAATTCGGTGATTATTTTTTATTGTTATATTTCTAGTCGTTCATTATTTATAAATTGTCAGAAGGAAGTTTTAAGTTTAAAAAATTTGGTAGCGTCTTCACAATATCATTCAATATTTTATTTTCCTTACTCTTGTTTTTTAAATATAACAATTCTCACTACTTCAACTATCGATGGAAGTCGATAATTCTTAGTGAAAAATTGCTGTAAAATAATTATATAACGCATGCAGTAACACTGAAATTTAGAAATCAGGATCACAAACTGCAATATCTAACTGCCAGAGCGGGCATGAAATATTTAAATTACAAATCACCGAAACTGTAATTTAATTACCGACCAGCTTTTGCTGAAAGCAGTGGAGATATAACCGATTGTACATATAATTATAAACATCTTTTTCGTACAACTGTACGAATTCAGATTTTCTTCAACTTCGTACGATATACGAATTTTTACTTTTTATTGATTTAGACTCGCTCTTCGAGGACTAAGCTATCACATTTTACGATTTAATTATTTTATTGGCAAATTACCTTTCTCGATCTCTTTTACATCATGCAATGTGGAAATCACAAAACCAGATTTTACGCCTGGGAATTTTGTTACATATCAGTCGCGAAACTGATCGTGCTGATTGTCTTTTATTTATTTGTTAGCTAAAGGAATATAATGTTAACACAATTTGTGTTTTTTTTATGTATTTGAAATACGCTCTTGTTATATATTTTTTACAATAGCTAGACGGTGATATTATATAATAATAAATATACACAGAACCCTTTATTACAGCCTTTTTCATTAAGAGAAACCCAGCACCGTCTTATTATAAAACTATATTTTTTTAAATCATCACTGTAATTCAGAGAATACGATTTCAAAAGATTACAAAATTCGTTTCGATCTTTGAAAATCGAATTATCTACTTTTCTTCTGTCAAGATCGAAATGTAATCTACTTTCTCATGAACCTTTTCATGCACCAAAAACAGAACACAAAAAGGCTCACAAATCAAAAATAGTCTTCCAACTACCTCCTTTCCAGCTCATTAGACACAATGAACAGGGTGGTCGCCGAAAAACCAGGAAATGACAGTGAATTTATGTTTTGACCGGGAATTTTACAAATTTTTAGAAGAAAAATCTTTCTAATCACTTGAAATATCCCAAATTTTTTGTCACATGACATAATGCAATTTAAAAGAAGTTCGATTTCAATTTTTTTTTCAATATTACGTTCAATTGTTAATTTTTCAAATTATAAAATTGTTCAGTTTACAATGCGTAATTCCGAAATCGTTTAGTTTAAAAATTTTCTATTTTAGCTCTTTATTTTTAAACGTATATTTTCAATTCACAGAATTTTTAAATGCAGTTTGGAAGACTTAAACAATTAAAAATTAAAAGCGTTTGAAATTGAAATTTTTTGATCAAAAAAGTTTTCTAATTGATCATCTGTAAATATAAATTAATTAATGATATTACAAGACGATTCTGAATCTGTTCAAAATTAAACAATTTACAGGTTTTTACGTAAAAAAATAGAACTGATTCAATTCGAAAGCCTGAGTAGTTAAACAATTGTAAGCGTCCGAATGAAACTATAAACTATTTTCAATTTTGAAATAATTTAAAATTAATGGATTCATAATTAAACGCTTTTATTTCATTTAAAATCCTATTGAACAATTGTTTCAGCCTAAAATATTCAATTTTCGAACCATTCAATTAAAAAATTTAAATTTAAAAAAAAATAATTTATTGGATATTATATTGCATAATATTTATATTATTATAAAAAAATGTATTTCATTTTATTTATTATTTATATATTAAAATATTTAGTAATATTTGACTGCCCATTTAAAATGAGCAATTACAAATCAAACATTCAAAACTAAAGAATTTGAATCTGAATTGTTTGAAAGAGAAAGCCTTGAATCGATAAAATTTCAGAGTGCTACATTTAGACTTTGAACGTTACAAGCTTAACTATTTTTTAAATGTTTAATTTGCAAGTAAAAGTGTTGAATTTTGATTTACAAACAGCATTTGAATAATTATTAATTTTAAACGACTTAGAATTGAAATAATTTAACTTTTTATTTAAAAAGTATTAAGTTTAAAAAAAAATTGTTCAATTTTCAATGTTTTTAACTTAAAATTGCTTAGGGTGATATAATTTTGATTTTTTGATTTATTCATTTTAGAGCATTGAAAATGATGACATGGATTTATATCTATTTTTTAACCGGAAATTTTTAAACTGTTCAATTGATAAAAGTTTGAAATTTCTAATTTTGCACTTTAAGGGCATTGAATTTTCAATTGTTAAATTACTGAAATCTTTTGACATTTTTGGAAATCTTTTTGAAAACTTTAATATCTTTACGAAATCTTTGAAATCTTTGTGAAATATTTAAAAACTTTGTTAAATCTTTGAAATCTTCTGAATATTTTGAAATCTTTGAAAGTTTTTGGAATCTTTGAAATCTTTGAAATTTTTGTGAAACTTTTAAAATCTTTATGATATCATTGAAATCTTTTGAAATCTTTGAAATCTTTCTGAAATTTTTGAAATCGTTAAGAAATCATGAAAATCTTTGTAAAATATTTAAAAACCTTATTAGATATTTTAAAATCTTCTAAATCTTTCTGAAATGTTAAAAATCTTTGCGAAACCTTTGAAGAGCCTGAAATATTTTGAAATCTTTGAAATCTTCATGAAATTTTTGAAATATTTATGAAATCATTGAAATCATTGTGAAATATTCAAAAAATTTCTTAAATCTTTGTGAAATCCTTTAAAACTTCTGAAATCTTTGGGGAATTTTCGAAATATTTATGTAATCATTAAAATCTTCGTGAAATATTTTAAAACTTTTAAACTCTTTTGAAATCTATTGAAATCTTCTGAAATATTTTTAAATCTTTGAAATCTTTTGGAATCTTTAAAATTTTTGTGAAATTGTTTTAATCGGGTTGTGAAATCTTGAGATTTTTTGAATTCTTTGAAGTCTCTGAAGACTGGAAAATTTTTGAAATATTTAAAACCTTTGCGAAATCTTTAAAATATTCCGTAATATTTTGGAATCTTTGTGAAATCTTTGAAATTTAAAATTGTTCATTTGAAAAGTGTTGAAAACTTCCATTTTATTAGCCTAAATTATTGAGCATTTGAATTAAAAGTTTCTAAATTACAAATTTCTTTAGTTTCAATTTTGATACTTGAAAAATCCGAAAGAGTTCCACTTTAAGTGCTTTAATTTACAGATGAGTTTTGATTACTTCAAATAAAAATATTTTCAGCTTTAAGAGTTCGAATTTTTTAATTTCACTGACCGTGAAATATTCTTGCGAATCGGGAAAAAACCGGGAATTTTTTTCCTCAATTAAAACAGCCACCTTGAATAAAGTTAGCTATTTTTAGAAATGTGTGATTGGATTATTACCTTTTTCTGTTTTACAAAATGGAATAATCTGAATAGATTGGTTGTAATCAATTTACCAATTATCTACAATTTTAATTGGGATCCGAAATTGTAAAGGAATAGAAAATTGGTTCCTTTCTGTAAAAATCACCAAGGCGAAAAAGTAGATAATTTAATTAGTCACAATATTGATTGAAAAATCCAAAGTTTAAAAGAGCTATTAATTCAGTTTAGGGTACTTTATCTCTTACTGACGTTTATTTAAATCGTACCAAGCATAGTTATAAGCTTGCTGTTGTTTGCCTTTATATTTTATCTGCCTATGTGCCTTTCTCTTATTGTGTATCCTCCATGTCACGTACTAACGGATCCAACCGGAAAAATGTACGTAGTTTTAGACGGTATACTTGTGCCTATAGGACCTATAGATTAAAATTTAAAAAATCGTCGAATTGTATCTATACAAACCCCTCAAAAGCACGTCGCTTGTGCGTGCTACCAAAGGATCTAAACGGAAAAATAAACACAGAGTCATGGCCTGTAGAAGATTATGAACAAGAAAATAGTCGAATGGTCATAAAGCCCCGTAATAATGGGAATAATCCTGTATACATACCAGAACATGATTGAGGCAAATAGGACACAGAGCAGGTAAATTTTAACGCAGATTTTGACATTTTTATTATTTTCCTAAATGATTCCTTTGAGTCCCTTAGCTTCTTATACTTTTTATCTCTTTATAATATTCTAAGAAACTTTTAAGGGCTGTTCCAAAACTTCGATTTTATTTGATAAACGCCTAAAATAAAACACGAAATATACAAACATAATATTTTAACAGACTTCAGAGTTCAAACTGCATGTTCAGCCGAGAAGATTAATTGTCTACCAAAAGAGATGAATTTTTAACGAAAGAGTTGGATTCTTAACAACAACAAAAATGATTTTAGACCAAAAAATTGCATTTACAACCAAATAGTTGAACCTTTAAGCAAAAGAGATGAATTTTTAACCAAATAGTTGAATTTTCAACCTACGAAGATGATTTTTCAACCAAGCTGGCGAATTCTTAAACAAAAAAGATATAATTTCAACCAAAAGCAGTTGAATATTCACTCAAATAGTTGGATTTTCAAGACAAAAATATGAATTTTTTCAGATCACAGTTGAATTTTCAGTCCGCAAGGACGAATTTTCCATCCAATAAGACAAATGTTCAACAAATCACTTAATTTTTCGACGAAATAATAAAAATTTCAACAAAATAGTTGAATTTTAACAAATTAATTAAATTTTCAACCAAATAGTCGAATTTTCAAAAAAAGATGAATCAATTTTCAACAAACAAGTTCAACTTTCAACCAAGTAGTTGCATTTTCAATAAAAAAAGATTAATCCTCAACAAAAAATAAAATTGTTGATATCTGGGTCAAGAAAATATTTTAATTTTAAATCAAAAACAGTTAAATTCAACTGAAAAAGACAAACTCTCAATATAAAAAGACGAATTTTCAACAAAATATTTGAATTTTTTAATCCGAAAATATGAATTTTCAACCAAGAAAAATGAGTTTTCAACCAGATAGTTTAATTTTCAAAAAGAAAATTATTATCAAACAAACAGTTGCACTCACAATCAACTAGTCAAACTTTCAAGCAAAAGGGACGAATTTTCAACAAAGCAGTTTAATTTTGAACCAAATAGTTGAAATTTCAAGTAAAAAAGACGAACTTTTTAAAAGACAGTTGAGTTTTGAATCTAAAAGGATTAATTTTCTATCCAAAAAGACGAATGTTCAACAGGACAGATAACTTTAGGCAAAATTATTTAATTTTCAACAAAATATTTGAACCTTTAAACTCAAAAATATGAATTTTCAACCTAGAAAGATGAGTTTTCAATCGAATGGGTGAATTTTCAACAAGAACACAATTAATTATCAACCAAACAGTTGCATTTACAACCAACTAGTTAAACTTTCAATCAAAAGGGACGAATCTTCAACAAAATAGTTTAATGTTTAACCAAAAAAAGGAATTTTCAATGAAAAAAGATTAACTCTCAACGGAAGATATAATTGTTGATATTTCAACAAACAAAAATATTTTAATTTTGAATTAAAAACAGTTGAACTCAACCAAAAAGAACGAATTTTGAACAAAATAGTTTAATCTTCAACTAAAAGGATTAATTTTGTACAAAAGAGTTGAATTTTCAGACAGGAAAGATTTTTCAGTCCAGAGAGAAAAAAAAATTCCACCGAATTGTTAGAAAACCAAAAAGGAAAATTCTCTAGAAAAAAGTTGAATTTTAAACCCGAAAATATGAATTTTCCATCAAAAAGTTAATTTTGAACCTAATAGTTGAATTTTCTACGAAATGAATAAAATATTCAACCCAAAAAGACGAATTTTCAACAAAAAAGTTGAGTTTGTAGGCCAAAAAGACGAACTTTCTACAAAAATGTAAAATTTTCGACCAAGTAGTTGAATTTTTAACCAAGAAAGATGAATTTTCAATGACAATTTTTATAGTTGAATTTTCAACTGAAGACGATCAATTTTCAACCAAAAATAGAATATTTAAATTTTCAGTTAAAAAAATAATTTTCGACCAAAAAAAACGAATTCTTAACAAAACAGTTAAATCTTCAAGCAAATAGTAGAATTATTAACCAAAAGAGATGAATTCTGAACCAAAAATATTTCCATTTCACAAAATAATGTTTTTTACTTCAGTTATAACTAAGCGTCAAAATTACAAATTCCAATGCAGGAGAGTTTCAAATTTAATCCATTAAAAATTCAATAATTCAAAATTTAAAATTTGAAAATTTGAAGAATTTCAATTTGCAATTGTACAATTTTAAGGTATCTCAGTTTTGAACTCATCTTCAATTTTAAAAGAAGGTTTAAAAAATGTTAATTCTTAAAGGCTTTGAATGTAAACAATTTTTAATTTAAAGCCTCTAGGAATTACCATTTTGAATGTAAGAAATTTACATTCAAAGCCTTTAAGATTCAAAATTATCTAAACCTTCTTTCAAAATTGAAAAATTTATAATTGAAAACGTTAAAAACTGAGATATTTTAAAATTCCACAATTGCAAATTGTAATGTTTCGAATTTTTAATTTTACTTCATATTTTTCTAATTTCATTATTTCAAAATTTAACAATCGGAAATCGTAGGGTTAACCATTAGCAATGTTTATGTACATCTGATCTAAAGAATTTAAAAGAATACAAATAATTCAAGCAGCTTCGAAGGAATTCAAAAGAATCCAAGGTCAATTAAAAAGAATTCCCTTGAAATATTCTAAATTCATGAATTCAGGTATATATAATGAAGGAGTGGAGGAGCACCAAGCTCGTTGTTGAGTCTCTAAAATTTAAAATCTGAAACTTTCTTTTCTAACTGTTAATTTTATTTTCGACCCGTTTACGACCTTTAGAATTGTCAAGGGTTTTAGGATTACATCGAAACATCTGTCTATGCTACTTAATCCCTTTATTACCTCTTCGGAACCATTTGAGAGAAATACTATTTCGAATTTTAGAATAGAACTGGGTAAACATAACCATAAATTGTGAGTCTTCGGTTATCTCGGTTCTCAGTAAATCTAGCATCAGAATGTCATCCATTTTAGAATCTTCGCTTTACCTGAGCTTTTGTAACGACTTATTTCTATTCCTTTCCACCCCAAATTTCCTTGGGTCCTACTCCTCCAAGTTTAGAAGCGGGGATAAGGTGATCCTAAACCTGGGTACCTCAGCCTGTCTAATGTAATGACGAGTCAGTCGTCAATGTGCAGTCGTCGCACCATATTGTATATTCAATACTTGCTATAGAATAAAGACAATCTTATATAAACTCCAAGTTTTTCACTCAACAAAATTAGATACATCAGATTTATTTAGGGTGTATCAGTGTACGTAAATTTAACGACTTAGCACAATTTCCAATATAATTCAAAGTTGATGTGAGAATAAAGACGAATCCTTGACTCGGAATGAATCATTTGACCTATAATATTATTATACTTTATTGAAGTGTAAAGAAATTATGGTCATTTATAATAGTTGAAATTTTTTTTTACAACATTCGAATATTCATTTCACATATCAGTCCAAACTTCGAAGTAGAATTTCTATTTGATCTGACAAATTGCAAGAAGCCCATGAAATTAAACACAGCAAAGGCTTTGCAGATTCGCTAGTCATTCTATTCCGATGTTTTCTTTTTGTCAGTGCTGCCCCAGAAAATAACCTTTCAGCAGGAACCGATGTAGCAGATGTGCCTGAAAAGTGCGCGGCCATTTGTGATAAATTAGGATAAATCCGTTCATGATGACTTCATCGGTTTCCCTTGCTTTGACATCCATAAGAGGAATTAATATCCACGGTATGCACTGCACTCGCTCCTGGCTTGTAGTACAGCTTTTCAACAGGTGCTCTAGGTTATTCGCGTCGCGAAAAAATCTTATTGCCTTTTCAAGCTAAATTGCGACTTCAATCATTGCAAAAGTCAAGTTCCATCGAGTGCAAACATTAGCAATCGAAGCCATTAGAGTGATATTTAACGCTTGGCAAGCCTGATCGAATCTGATTTTCAGTCTCTCAGATTTCCTAATTTTCTTAAAAAGCAATCTTAATTTCACTAGAACTGACTTTGCGACTTACTCGTCATCGTCATCGTCTTCTTCATCTTCATAAGCATCTTCATCTGTGTCATCATCGATGGCGCGCAGGTCTTCAGACTTCTTGTCCTCTCCAATAGCTTGCAATAAAGACTGCACACTCAAATTGAAAATGTGAGCCATGCATCTGAAGTGCTGATCTTCGACATTGAACTTTACAACAAGTACAGAGTACAACAATTCTGACAGCTCACTCATAAATGTTGTATTTGCAGCAGTTTCGTCCACTGTGATGCCTTGCATCTCAGTGTGTTTTGCATACGCAGGAAGAAAGTCAAGAACAACTGAGTGCAACTTCCACTTGTCGCAAATAAAATGAACAGTTATGCCGTAGAACGCACGATTATTGATTGCTGTCTAACCATCAATAGTGAAGGATACATCAGATTTTGAAAAGATGAAAATTTGTTTCACCGCCATCTTCTTCTGTTCAAACCTGTGTAGGACTTTGAGTCAAAGCATCGTTGAAGGAGTTAAACGGCAAGTATTTAACGGCAACCCAGTTAATTACACGGAGAGACTTCTGATATCAATATTTGATCCATTCTGTATCTATAATTGAGATAAAATGTAAGAATTTAGGGATAATCGAGGTACTCTTATGAAGATTTCCACTATGATAAGAGATGATCTTATTTTTGTACGTATTATTATAAACTTAAGCGAGTAAAAATTAGTATTGAGATTTAGAAACAGTTTTTTTTACTGTTTGAAAACTGTAAGTGTGAAAGAGTAATAATGGTCAATAACAAGTTTTGTGAAAAATATCGTCAAAAGTAAGTATTTTAAGTAACATAAGTTATAAGAAATGT
>JAUMHM010000078.1:36107414-36123805 GCA_032362435.1 Melikaiella ostensackeni | reverse complement strand
CGAAGAATAAAGCCAATTTTTCAATCAAAATATCGTTTTTTCATTGTCAGGCCGAAGACTTTTCAGCCCATGTAGTACTCATCTTGAGATGGGCTTTGCTTGTTGTTCAGCAGGTTCGTTTAGAGACAAATCCTTTGGCTTTTATATTTATTTAATTCAGACATTTTTTATTCAATTTCAAAAGAATCATTCATTTCCGGCGTATATGAGAAACCATATTGGATAATTGATTTAGAAATTAATAAATTTGATCTGAAAGGTGAAAATCAATCAACCGTAAGAAATAGGTGCGTTATAGCTAATCTAGCAGAAACAAATCATGAAATAAGAAAATATATTACACGAAGTGTTGCTGCTAAATAAAAGTTACAAGAAAACTTGAAATTAGGAAAAATCGAAGATCAGATTAATAATGGTAAGACAGCGAAAATTGAAGGCGAGATGCTGCAGAAATTCGATGAGCCCGTTCAAAAACTTATAGAGATTATTGACTCTGAAGAAAAATATTTTCAAAATAACAAAATAAATGAAAACGATAAAGTTCCGTATGAACATTCTAGTTTTGATACGACCATTTGGGATCGTGAATTTCACAATGCAGATGAATTACCGGTAGTAGAATTAACAGATAAAGAGTCACCATTCTCTGAAAATTATAAAAAATGTATTTAAAATAATAAAGCGTTGCTCTGGCATTTAAGGTTTGGCCATGCATCAATCGCTTATCTTAAAGCCTTACAGCTGAAATTTCCTGATAATAGACTATTAAATGAAACAATATTTGATGAATCACTTTTAGACTGTGAGGTGTGCATGATCTCAAAAATTAACAAATTGCCGTTTAAATCGATGCGGAGACGAGCAACAGAGCCGTTGCAAATTAAACATTCAGATGTCATAGGTCCAATAACTCCACTATCTCATCCAAAAGGGTATAAATATATCTCGGTATTTGTAGACGATTTTTCGAGACTCGCCATGGCATATCCAATGAAAATGAAAAGCGATACAGGACATTGCTTTGAAATGTTCGTGAGAAGTGCCCGAAACTTATTAGGTCGTGACGCGAAGGTGTGCTATTTGCGTTCAGATCAGGGGACTGAATTTACAGGCGGTTATACCGATGAGGTTCTGGAGAAATTAGGTGCGGAATTTATTGCAATTAGCCTGTCCTGATACACCAGAATATAATGGGACGGCCGAACGTTTTACTCAAGCTATCCAAAAGAAAATTAGAACTTACATATATGTATGATGCAAAATTACCCGAAAACCTATGGGATTTAGCGTTAAATTCAGCAGTTTATGCTTACAATCGTACACCACATAAATCGAATAGCATGATTACTCCGTTAGAAAAATTTGCTCCTCAACGTAGTTTTGATGTAAATCAAATTAAAAGATTTGGGTGTGTTGCGTATATAAAAGTTCAAAGAAAAACTGGTTATAAATTCCGATTCGAAGGAAGACGTGTTATTTTAGTTGGATATACTTCTACAGGGTATCAATTTTTGAAACCGGAAGAAGGAAAATTTTATGAAAGTAGAGATGTTAGGTTTAATGAAAAATTAGTTTTTGGAGACAAGTATGAAAAAGGAGATATTGTAGGGTTCCCAAAAGTAGAAGACAAAATAAATAAGGAAAAATGGTTCGTTGAGTTTGAAACAGGTGAGAATAGATTAGATGAGTTTCTAAAACCGGATGGAGAAAACAAGTGCAAGAGAGGTAGACCGCGGAAAAATGTTTCGAATAAAATACAATACTATGCTTTGCTGACTAGCATTAATTTGGATCCTACAAATTATAAAGAAGCGATGAAATCTGAAGAAAAAGACCTTTGGCAAAAGGCAATAGATGACGAATTAGAATCCATGACTAAAAATAAAGTTTGGAAAATAGTAAAACGTCCCGTTGTAATGACTGATGGTAGAAAAGCAAACATAATTGATTCAAGGTGGATATTTAAACGTAAAATGGAACTAGAAGGTAAAACTAAATACAAGGCGCGTTTAGTTATCCCTGGATTCAAAGATAGAAACTTTTATGAATTGAGAGAAACTTATGCCAAGGGTTCTCTGACTACATGCGGATTTGTAATTAAATTATTCGGTGATGCGATAACATGGAGAAATCATAAACAACCGTACGTAGCTTTATCGACGTGTCAAACTGAATACGTTGTCATGAGTGAGGCGTGTTAAGAGATGATGACAATGACTAACTCCTTAAAATTAATTTTAAATAATTCATTTTATCCCATGATTTTATGGTGCGATAATAAAGCCGCAGCGAGCAGTGCAGAGACATGTGGAGGTATTAAACTAAGACACATGACTGAAGTCAGAGAGGATATGTGAAAGAATGCGTTAAGAGAAATCATATAATTATTAAATGGATAAGGTCCAAAGATCAAATAGCTGATGTATTTACAAAACCTTTGTCTTATGAATTACATCAGTATTTAGTAGGCGAGCTTATGAATATGAATCTTTAATAATTGTTTATTAACATATGTTTCTATTTTCAGGAGATAAGTAAGCTGTAGAATCATGGAGAGGGAGAAAATGCATTTGTTAGTACAGAATGGCGAGCCAATGACGAGCAGTCGGGAGGGAGTGAAGGAGTGGAGAAGCGCCTAGCTCGTCTCTTCCTCTGTTCTCCCACTCTCCTTCTTCTTGAGACGTCACCCCACTTTTTGTATAGAACAACGCTCGCGGGGTTGGCCGTCACTTGAATCTATGCTTTTGTCGAGAGAACAGACGCGTTGTGTTTTAATTTTGTGTTTTGATTCATGAAGAATATAGTTAGTGATAAAAAGAGTTTCATTGACTTTTTATTTCTGGAACCTATACCCGCGACATATAAAAATGCTAGTAATCAACCCCTCATGTTAATGAGTTTATACTTCAAAGATTTAAAACACAGAATTTGGAAAACAAAGTTTCAAAATGTGACAGTATCTAAACTTGACCGAACATCTTCAAGTTTATTAAGAATTGAAATTTCAATTCCATCCAATTTACTAAAAAAATCGGAGAATATATAAAATTCAAATGCAGATTGAAAGTACTTTTTATATTAATAAAAATCCTGATATTATGTAAATTAATTTGTTTCAGAACTTTTGTTAGGAGATGATCTTTCTCCAGAGGAGTAAGTGAAATTGAGATCCATTTAAAGACTGAAGACAATCGATGAATTGTACATTACAATTAAGAATGTTATACCTATTTTACTATCAATTGGCTTTATCAATAAACACCTAATAGTTCAAGTTGTACATTAGTTTTACTTTTCATTCCATTTTTAAATGAAATTTGGCTATTGGAAACCTGGCCACTCATAATTTCATAATTTATAATTCAATTTCTCTTTCTCTGAACAAAAGTATGAAAGATTTTTCATTATTTTCTGTAAAATAAATGTCAAATTTGTTTTTAGAGATTGTTTGGTTCAGTTTCGTTAGGAAGATGTGATAAAAATAATATTTATATAAGGTTGTCATTTTCTGTATTTTGGCTCAGTCGACAAAAAACGCTTGGAAAACTTTACTTGCCATTTTTAAAAAATATTTATGTCACCTATCATATAGTTTATCGTCTTAGCAAAATTATCTCAAATTTTAACCACGATAAGATGTTTGGTTTTTGTTACAGAGCGATTTTTATAAAAAGTTCCAAATTTGTAGGTGAAAGTGGTCAGAAATTACAAACCAAATAGACAGAATTTCATAAATTATTTTCTTGTTTTGTTTTCTTATAAGATTATGATGTGAAACGATAAATTAGGTTATGCTTTGACTAAAAATATGTATTTTTAATTTTTTACTTATCATATTAGTTTAATTTACTTCAAAATAACGACAAAAACTTATAAATGATGAAATTTAGCCATTCAGTATTACAGAATAGCGCTTTTGCGTTTTTATTGAAAGTGGACGCCTTAGCCCCACCCTGAGGAGTAAAGACGGACACAGTTTGGATTGCAATAACTAGTTACTTACAGATAAATTAAATGTTTTAACTTCACGATATGAGGAAAAAAGGTTAGAAATTATATATTTAAAGCATCAATATCTAATTATAATTCCTTTCTGTAATTTATTGAGAAAAATCTAGAAACATGTCCTGCTTGGCCCCGTCTTACGGTATATAATTAATTAAATCTCCTTAAAAAGATGTTAAATGTAATGATATATTTTTTTGTTCCGCATACCTTTACGCATGCAGTATTTGAAGAAAAAAAAGCATTAGCTTGAAAGATTAAAATTTGTTTATCTTAATTCACAATCAGTGGAAAGCCAGTTTTTCATCAATATTCGATTCGCTCGTTAAAAAATTCGCTAAAATTGAAATCGAATTTAATTCGTCACAATTTAGGTTTGACGAAACGAATTCGAAGTATGAAAAGACGCTTGCATTCACGATAAGCAATCTCTTTGTGTGACGTTAGCTAATAATTGATAATAGTTATTTTGAAAACTAAAAATATTAACTTAATATGGAATCCTTTATCTTATACTTCTTAAATTCGTTCTAACGTCCATAATTCAATTACACTCAATAGTAAAACAAATACCTAAGGCTAATTAAAAAATAGAGATTATGTTTTTATAGAGCACCATAAGTATATATACAATAACACTGATTCAAGGTCTCAAACGAAACAAAAAAGAAAATAGTGACTAAATACAAATTCTATGCTTTTTACACTTTCAATTCTAATATTAATTTTGTCACCAGTAGTCATTTTTATCTATCTTACTATACTACTGAAGTTTTATATTTTAGAGTGCATATAAAACAGTGCGAGAAATTATTTCCGATAGAATTTGTTGTGACTAATATCGAATTTTGACTCTATCTAGGAGGTATTTTTTTTATAATTCTCTCAATTTTCGGATACCAGATCCTTTTAAGGGGTTAGGGTCAGTAGCAAGGCAAGAAAAAAACGATTTTTTTGAGAATTTTTTTTGAAAACAGGGTTTATTAATCATTGACAAATGTTCTACAGTTCGATCAATACACATTTCAAGAAGTTACAGTAATTTTTTAAAGTAAAAATATCGGTAAACAAGCAATTTATAGCCAATCTGCCAGCAGCGGTCCAAAAAAAGGTGTTTTGCGGTGCGCATGATATCTCCAGAACGGCTTAACCGAATATTACCAAATTTTAACCAGTTATTTTTAACATAATTTTGAATCACTTGAACGGTCGATATTTTAATTCCTATATATATATATATTTTTTTTTTAACCGAAAAATGAGCGATTTTTTCAAGGAAAATGAAAATTTTGTGTTTACACATCCGCCATTTTCTGGAAAATTAAAATTTTGACTTGATTCTTCGTTCAAGTACTTTAAAAATATGTTAAAAATAACTGGCTAAAATTTGGTTATGATCGGTTAAGCCGTTTTGGAAATATCATGTGCACCGCAAAATACCTTTTTTTGGACATCTGCTGGCAGATTGGCTATAAATTGCTTGTTTATCGATATTTTTACCTTAAAAAATTACTGTAACTTCTTGAAATGTGTATGATTCGAACTGTAGAACATTTGTTAATAAGTAATGAAACCTGTTTTCTAAAAAAATTCTCAAAGAAATCATTTTTTTTTGGCCTTGCGACTGACCCTAACCCCTTAATATTATAAATTATTTAATTATCGATGTAAATAACCTACGAATCCTATATACATTCACGCCACTGAAAGCTGATCGTCCGATAGCATGGCGTCTTTGGCTGGAACGTTTTTCTTATAAATGCAACGAACCTGGGGAAGTCTACTTTTCACTGGCCTTTGTACCATGTAAAAAGAAAAAATAACTGAATGTCTAAAGACATTAAAATATAAAATCAAATAAAATATTTTGAAAGCTTACAATTTTTTCTTTTCGCGTTTATCGACTGGACTCGAATCCGTATCACTCTCGATATCTGAATCAACTTTGTGATCAATTTTTTGATCAATTTTTTGCCTCTTTCTCAATCCATAGGAATTAGAAGTTTTAGAATTCTGAAAGGAAATGAAAGATATTAATACTGTGGAAGGTTTTTGGAGATAAATAAAATATTAAATTAAATAAATCACCTCGTTTTGTCGATAGACATTTTTTGCACTTCGTGAGGAGCTTTCGTTCAAATCGAAACTTTTTCGACTCTTTCTCTTCTGTGGAATAAAAAAAATGTGTGAAGAAAGGATTTTATACAATTTGAAATTAATATTGAACAATATTAATTCCTTTTAGGAAAATTCAACATACTAAGCGCGTGTTGATTGTTTCTTGAGCCTCTTCACTGTCGCTTGATGAGAAAGTCAATTTGTGGGGAATTTTATTTTTGCTGGGACGTTCGATATCCTCGGAGTTAGAAGAGCCCTTTCTTGCCTCGGTCGACGAAAAAGGATCCTGGAAAAAATTACAATTCAGTAGATACTAAAAATTCAAACTGATTAAAAATCCTCGAAAAATTAATGTTACCTCATGCGACAGATTGGATTTTAATTTCTTGTCAACTTTCTTTGACGTACTTTTCTTTTCGGTTTCTTCTGTCATATCCGCCTGATTTTCCTGATCTTGTGGTTTCTGTATTTTCAAAATTACTACTTAAGGAACATTCAGAATCTACGAAAGGCCTATGAAACGCAATTACTTTATTTCGACAAAATAAGGACGGGATAATAACTAGCCTTTGAAATTAAGAAACCAAAATTACAGCATCCGCTAAAAAGGACTTTATTTTTAGAATTTTCAAAGGTAAGTCAAATGAAACTAAAATTATAAAATAAACTATCGTAAGCGTACTCATATATTAATTCATTATACATCAAACGAAATCACGAGGTACATGATCATGTTAAATAATCTTGATCGCAGCAGAAATTTGTGAACTCCTTACTAACTCACCCGGGGGTTTTTAGGGCTCTTGATTCCGGAAGGTGCAAAATATTCCTTTGGATCTGCTGGTTTATAGACAGCGTTATCGTCTTTCATAACTACTCGCTCACCTATTAAAAAGTACAAAATTATCTATTATAAATCGTCAATCACTTTGAAAGGCGTAGAAATAAAAAATAAATGAAATAAAGTTATTTACCAGCCCAATAATTCAAAGGAGGTAAAATACGCCTTCCTCTGGAACTACTTTGAACATTTTGTGGAAGTTCCGCAGTAGATTTTTGTGGACGCTCGTCGATAACGTTGTTTTCTGAAAACTAAGTACTGTTAGAGAACTTTGATTTACGAAAAATCTCGTTCAGGAAAAGATATTCACCTCCCGTTAATTTCAGCCACATATCGCAGAAGTGATCGATTTTTACTGGGCATCCGTTTCTGCACTGAGGCAAAAGTTCTTTGGGAACAACTAAGAAAATAATTATTTTATTTATAAATAAGTAATCATTTTTGTATTGTCACTAATTCATATAAATAAAATCTTTTTTTGTAGTTACTATGCTTAGTATTATGTAAATCTCCAATCAGTTTATAAAACTGGCAATTCTCCGTTTCGATAACCTTTGAAGAAACTCTTCTCACGACATGATTTGAAGTGAATTTCTTCTTCATAGGTCGTCCAACCGCACTAAAATGAAAATAATTACATTCTTAAAGATGCAAACAAACTTTACAATTTTTCGAGGGGTTGAACACTCGACTTTTAAGTGTACAACAGATTTCAAGATTTCTAAACATTTCAAACGATTTCACAAAGATTTCAAGAGTGGTCCACCGAATTTTTTTTAATTTCAAGGACACTTTCGATTGATTCAAGAAAATAAAAAGAGATAAATTTGACATACTTGAGCAAAATCCCTTCAAAAATAAGATGATAATTCTTGCCATCGAAAGTTACATGCGGCGTCCAAGACTCCAAAAGCTTAGGATTTTTCTCAGACCCAAAGGAGTCATTTCCCGAAATCTCCTGATTTCCAGACGCATTTTTCTCCGAATCCTGAAACGTTTCCATACTGTTCGGAAAATTCCCATTCTTGAATCCTTCATCCTTTTCTCTTTGCTCCTGTCTATTATCATCTGATTCGAAAGCTAAAAATTGGTTTTTATACGGTCTCCCCGACCTCTGTAAGACATTGTTTTCCGAATTTACTATCGTTGCTTTTTGCTTCCCTCGCTGATCATCAACTTCAAAATGCTGCAATTTCTGAGTCTCTTTTGTCTGAAAAGTTTCCGAAAACCCAGGTTGCTTATTTGTTTCTACATTTTCCTTATTACTCATTGTTTTCCTGTTTTCACTATCTAGCGCAATCAAATTAGCATTGCTGGAATTAGGAGTTGTGTTAGAATTCTCAATCCTCTTTCTGTTTTCCTCGAAATAATTTTTTCTCATCACTTCCAAAGGTGTGCGATTTTGTTTCAAAGGGTCTGGATTTGAGTCGGTTCTTCCTCCGGAAAATTGTGAAATATTTGAAATCAACCTAGCTTTGCTCGCCTTATCCTCATAATTCTTCTGAATTTCTTCCTCCGTCAAACTCACACTTGAGTCATAAGACAAATTATTCCTACAATCCTTGGCGCTCGATTTCAAAGCATTACTTTTTAAATTCCGCTCCACTTTTCTTTCCTTGTATCTCGAATGGTGAGTCTTTGACTGAAAAATTCGATCCACTGATATTTTTGGAACTCCAGCGTAGGTCTCGCTTTCCGAAATATCATCATTCGCTTTTGGATTTGGGATCTGCGGATTAAGAATTTGCGGGCTTATCATTTTTGTATATGCTTCGTACTTCTCATTTCGCTTGTCAGGTTGCAAATTTGATATACTCTCGACCACCTCATTGTCAGGCACTTGTGTCGATGCATTCAACATTCGTTCATCGGGTTTGAAAAGAGGAGTGGAACAATTTCTCTGGAAGTTTTCAGCGATACGAGAATCGTTTTTGGATTCTATTCTCGGGCGTTTGATTTCGGATTCGTCCAAATTGGTGATTTTGTACGAAATGAGATAGTTTAAATTCTCGATGGTCTCATTTACGTACTTTACATATTCCCGAGGACAATTCTCGTTTAGTAAATTCTGGGTTATAGTCGTCAGCTTATCTTCGAATATGAAGTCTTTTAAAGTCTGCGCGTAATTCAGAGCTGTATATAAATTTCCACTTCTGTTTTCACCCAGGCTTCTGTTCTCATCCTGACTTCTATTCTCTATCTGACTTCTGTTCTCTATCTGGCTTCTGTTTCCAATCTGGCTCCTATTCTCTTTTTCATTCGAAAAACCCAAAACCTCGATGGTCTTGTTCGTGCTCGAAAAACGCGAGTGATCTTTCAAATTCACATCTCTGTTCAAATTTTCATTTAACTTTGAATTACTTTCTTGCCGGATGTCCGAACTGTAACCGGAAGACCTTTGCGGAGTCGACTTGTCAATGGAACCAGGTTCCTGAAATTTTTTCTCACTGCTTTTATGAATGTGGGTGATATCGGTAATTTCGCTGTTAAGATCGTCGTCACTAAAAGAAACGTCCATTGGCCATCGATAACTTTCTCTGCTTCCCTGAGCGACGTAGTTCTTCCAGATTTGATGGACATTTTCCCAGTCGTCGGGAAAACCGCTGTAGAATTTCGTGTAAATGTATTTCGGCAACTCTGGAAAAATGTATTGTCAAAATAAATCAACCACTCATTACAGGGCTCAGACTCACTTCAGAGATCAAAATTAGTGTCAATAGTGGCATAAATTTTGAAAAATAGTGGAAAAATAGTGGCATGAAATTTGTTAAATAAAAAACTTATGTATAAATCACGTTTTTTCAACGAAGAAAATGAAATCCGATGCTGTACGTATAGAAGTCTACGCTCGCCGAAATTGGGTGTGCATGTCATGGGGAAAACGGAAAGGGAGGCTAGGAATGACCGAAATTCGGTGAGTGTAGCACACACATATCCGGCGAACATAAAATCCTATGCATTTTCAAAGTATATTTGTACAAATGAAATTGGGTATGAAGTTGCGACATAGAATTCAATCTTAAAAATTGCTAGACGCATTACAATTTTTTGTTTGAACTTATCAGGCATACAAAAATTAAACAAAACAGTATTATAAAGAAATTCCATAAAATTATATTGATAAATTTGCATGTTATAGAGGTATTTCGAATTTTTAAAAGATTTTTTTGTGTAAATTCTCAAATTAGCTCATGGAAATGCCGTTCAGATATCGTGTTACCATTTCGTGAAATTCTGTATAAGACTTTTTTATTTAGTTTCTTATACCTGGGTTGCTACAGAATTTTGATTTACAAATTCCAGGATTTTTCAGGGTAAATAAAAAAAATCTAGACATCACTTTGATAGTTCCACTCCAGAAAAATTAGAGACTTTTAGAGGAACGCACGAATATAATTAATGAAGAATAATCGCATAAAATGAAATTAATTAAACTCAGATTTGAAGTATTTGCAAATATCAGGAAAATCTTTATTCTTTTCTTAACTCAAATCTTTTTTATTTGAATTCTTATTAATTGGAAAGAATTTATAATTTTAACTATTTTCAAAACAGAAAACTCTTGAAAATTTTGTTATTAGTAAAAGATAAACGCTTTTATTTAGCATTATTTATTCTAGAAGTCATTCAAATTCTAATATTGTTCAATTTTAAACTTATCTATTTCAAAACTGTTCAATTCCAAGCTTATTTAAGTTTGAAGGCTTATAATTTTATATCTTTTTTACTCCTGAATGTGATTAAATTAAATTGCTAATTAAAAAATTCTTTCAATTTGACATAACTAGTTTTTGAACGATATTCAATTTAAAATATTTTAATTTTAAAACTACCATATACAAAAGACCCCGCACAAAAAAAAACTTTCCATTATTGGTCCAAGTCCTTTTGGGAAATTTTGTCTAGTTTCATAAACAACATAATAAATGAGTGTCAGTAAAATCTACCTAAAGTCCTTTTTCATAAATTTTGTGCGGGGTCATTTGAAACATACGATTGAAATATTAATTTGTTCATTTTTAATAATAGAATTTGAAATTATTCGATTTCGAACGTTTCCGGCTTTAAAATGTTCAACAACCAGTAAGTGCTACAAATTACAATGGTACAATGGTACAATTTTGAAAGATTTGTCTTCAAAAAGTAAAAAAAAGGCAAAAATGTCGTATAATCCGTGGCCTAAGATGGAAATAAAGAATAAATGAATATAAAGTATTCCAAATCAATTTTTGTAAGCCGCTGGGGCTATTTTCTGGTATATATTTCTGTACTTGAAATGGTGGACATGTTATTTTAGCCTATCAGCAAAAAAGTTTGAAAATAGTTTTAAAGGGAAAGTGAAGGAATAGTGACATCAGCGGGCAATTATGAAAGAATATTGGCACTAGTAAAATTTTTTCCAAAATAGTGTCCAAATAGTATCATCGCAATAAAAAAGTGTCAAATAGTGTCAATAGTAGCGTGAGTCCGAGCCCTGCGCTCCATACAATAAAGATCAAAAGAATATTTATGAAGTGATTTCTGTGGCTCACCGTTTTTTTCATCAATTATGTTCCCATGAAGACAGTAAGTGTGCTTATAAATCGATTCTAGCTTCGTCGAAGAAAGCATTTTTGAAACTGGTTTGCTACGTGCAATTTTCCCACTGAAATAAGAGTATTGAGTATGATCAATAATTTAGCTTTGAATTTGATGTTAACTGATATCTTCCAGGGAAATAAAATAATAATTACCTGTCAAGAGATCCTTTAATCAGCAGCTGTCCCTGATCATTGAGAACAACTCTCCATCGATAAAAATCTCGAACTACGGGTTTTCCTCTGCTCTGATCCTGAGGAAATCCAGAATCTTCAGGATGATCAGTACTGGAATTTCCATCCGAGAAGGATTGTTTTCCACGAGTAGAAAGTTCATCAGTAAATGAAGGTGGCTGTCGAGGCTGATTTGGTGGTTCCATGGTATTTGAAGGAGATGATCTTTTTGCAGGTGGACGAATTATATTAGAGCTGGAAGGAGGTGGCATGATTGCTCTGTCATCTATACTTTGATCGGTTTCTGAATATTGCTTGAGACTTGAAGTTGCCATTGGTTTATGTAGGATTGACCTTTTCGAAATGAGACTTCTCAAGTGACGAGACGAAGCCAAAACTTCGCTGCCGGTTCCTGATATTTGTAATGAGGACGTTACAGTACTGTTAAAATCTGAAGGATCTGCATTAATGCTGGAACAACTAGGCCAAGGGGATGACTGAACTATTCCATTGGCTTTTAGATTGACGTTTGTCTTAAATTTCTCTCTCAAGTTGAATTCTGACTGTTCTATTATTTTTGCCTGTTTGATTCGAGCCAGTTTCAAGTCCCGTTGCAACTTCTTGTATCGCTCGTGCTTTTGTAAATCGCCAAAATTGATCTGAAAAAAGAGATGTGTTATAATTTACTATAAGTGGAAACAATTATTATATCAACTAGCAAAATATGCGCGCGCTACAGCGCGCGTGTAACATTGCCTTAAATATGAATTCCACCTAGACATTTAAAAAAACAATTGTTATGGATTGAAATGTTTATTTATTAAATTCTCATGTGAAATCATGTAAATATAACATTTTTAATACACAATTCGCTTTCTTCTTGAGTTTCCAACGGTTGAATTTTCAATTATTGAAAATCGAAGAAAATTAAAGATTGAATTGAACTGTTCAGTTAAATTATATATATATATATATAAAACAATTATAGGATAAGCACCATAGAAATAAATAATAGAAAAATATTGAAGGAATTAATGTAGAAAATTCATTTTATTGGCTTGAAAGTTCAACAATTTTGTTAAAATATTTTTTCTTTCTTGACTGAAAATCCTTTTTGGTTGAAAATTCACTTTTTTGTTGAAAATTGATATTTTCGGGTTGAAAACTCAACTGTTTTGGAGGCAATTCGTCTTTTTGGCTTGAAAAATGCAACAGTTTGGTTAAATTTTTTTCTCCTTGACAAAAAAATCTTTCGTTGTTGAAAATTCAACTCTTACGTCGAAAATTCGTCTTTTTTGTTTAAAAATTCATATCTTTTGGTAGAAATTTAATCTTTTTGGGTAAAAAATGTAACTTTTTGGTAAAAAGTTAACCTGCTTTGGTTAAGAATTCAACTGTGTTGTTGAAAATTCAACTATTTCGTTGGAAGTTAACTTTTTTGTTGAAAACTCATATATTTTGGTTAAAAATTCAACTCTTTTAGTTAAAAATTCAATTTTTCGGTTGAAAATTCATGTATCTTGTTGAAAATTTGTCTCTGAAAGAAAATTTATCCTCTTGGCTGAAAATGCAACTGTTTGGTTGAAAATTGGTCTATTATGTTGAGAATTCGTCTTCTTTAGTTGCATTCAACTGTTTTATATTTAAAATAAAAATCTACTTTGGCTGAAATATCAACTAATACATTTTTCGTTGAGAATTCATCTTTTTTGATTAAAAATTAAACTACTTGGTTGAAAATTGAACTACTTCGTTGAAAGTTCTTTTTTTTTGTTGAAGATAAATGCCCGGTTAAAAATTTAATTATTTTGTTGAAAATTAGTTTTCTTTCGGTTGAAAATTTATCTTTTTAGTTGAAAATTGAACTTTGGTACGAAATTTAATTATTTTGTTGAAAGTTCAACAATTTTGTTTAAAAATCAACTTGAAAACTCAACTCTTTTGTTGAAAATTCGTCTTTTTGGGTTTAAAATTCAACTGTTCTTGCAGAAAATTAATCTGTTTTGGTTAAGAATGGATTTTTTTGGTCGAAAATTAATCTGTTTTGGTTGACGATTGAACTATTTTGTTGAAAATTCGTCTCTTTGGGTTGAAAACTCAAATATTTGGTTGAAATGAAAACTAACATTTTTATTAAAAATTCACATTTTTTTAGTTGAAAATTTAACTGTTTTGTAGAAATTTCAACAATTTGGTTGAAATTTTTTTCTTTGTTGACTCAAAATTCTTTTTTTGTTAAAAATGCAAATGTTTGGTTACAAATTAATCTTTTTTGGTTGAAAATTCAACTAGTTTGTTGAAAATTTGTCTTTTTGGGGTTGAAGATTCAAATATTTGGTTGAAAACTAACATTTTTGTTCAAAATTCATATTTGTGGGTTGAAAATTAAACTGTTTTATGGAAAATTGAACAATTTGGTTGAATTTTTTTTTCTTTCTTGACACGAAACCATTTCAGGGTTAAAAATTCAACACTTTTGTTGAAAATTTATTTTCTTTTATTGAACTATCTATGACCGTGAAAGTTAATTTTTTTCCATTAAATTTTTATTTTCATTACTCAGTAATAAACAAATATTGAAGCAAAAGAATTTGGAAACCGGAAATTTCATGTTGAATGGACGGAAGAACAACTTTAGGAAGCTACGTATTTTATTATTATAGATTATAAAAATTTCAAATTGTACAATTTTAAGAGCATTAAATAGATTATATCATTTTCAACGTTTCAGTCTAAAAATTTTCAATTTCTCAATATCATTTGGGAATATATTTTAAATTTGTTTAATTTACGAATTTAAAGGCTTATCATTCAAAGATTATATGTACTCAAATTAATAATCAACAAAGTAAAAAAGCGGTTATTAATTCTCATTATGAGTTTCTTATACTTTCGATTACTTCCAAAAATTGGTAGAAGTTAATTCTTTCTTCAATATCCTTATTTAGAAAATGAAAACTTCATTTATTAAACTAGGTCTTATCACTTTTGATTATTGTTTTAAATAGAAAAAATGACCAATCTATATTATAAGACTATCTAATTTTGTCAAACTTTGTTAAATAATTATCGAAATACATACTTGGAGATTTACAAAAAAGAAAAATGAACGACAATGAACTGAACGAGAATTTATCAATTTATTCGTAAATCGCAGATTTTGACACAAGTGTGATTTCATCGGAAATCATCAACGCCATCATCAAACTTTTCTTATTTACCAGAAGTGAAATAAAAAGAAGTATCAAAGACAATATAAAAACCGCAAATAAATGCCAGTAAATACCAAATTATTAATTACTTATACAAATGATGTGTTTATTGTTAGGTGATGTGATAGAAGGAATACATAAGAATGTTTTCAACAATATTTAAATTTAATCTGATTAAAATTATGGCATTTTTTAAAATTAAAATGACATAAGCACTCATGTGGTGCATTGTCTTCATTAAAAAATATATGCGTATAAATTCCCCTTTTTTTAGAAAATGAATTAATTCCTATTATATTATGTCGATCAAGTGGGAAAAGAACGGTTTAAAGTACGAGTTTTCAAGCTAAAGTTATAACCTTTTGTAAATTTGACATTCTGGTAGATGCATGACATGCAGAAACGAAAAGTTGATTACTTTTTTGTAGGCAAAATTATTACCTCGTCTGTTAGGTCCATTGATATTCGAAAATCACGTTTGCTTTTTATTCACTATATTCACTTAAACTTCACTCATAGTTTTTGCGTTAACCTCTTTCGCGTCGATATTGCGCAACAAATTGAAACCCTAATTCAAATAAAATACAAACAAAACTAAATCCGGGCAACTTTCTAATGACCTCGAGCAATTTTTACCGATTTACTACAAGAAATTCCACTTTTTTAAAAGAAATTATAGCGGCGCAAAACGATAACGACTTTATCCCGCTATTTTCAAGTAAATATAAACATAACCTCAATCATTCAAAAAGTGACTGACATAACTTCCCTTCAATCCGCGAATCAGAATATAGTTTCTAAGAGAATGTAGCTAATAGAGAAACTCATGGGTGGAACTATAGACCAGTTAGGTGTAGCGCACGTATAAAGTAATATCTGGCAAAATCCATGAATGGATCAAAATGTCAAATCGAATAATAAACGTGCTTTTGATTGTAAATATCTTAACTATTGGGCTCACAGCTGAAGTTCCGGAGGATTATGAGTCCGAAGGTATTGTATCTCTAAAAATGTCGACGAAACATCATTACTTGTTATTTTAATTTAAGAGTTTTTAGTATCCTAACCTCAAATTCTACGAGAAACATTTTCTCAATTTAAAAGTCTGTGGTTCATATTTCGCAAAACCTGAGTGAATGGATGTGATTTTGCTTTAGATTTTGGGAGGAATGAAGATTTCAATTTAATCCAGCTATTGAAAAATTATGTGCAAAAGAGCAGAGCATATCGTAGGGAAGCGGGAGATTCTTCTGAAGACTGGCAAGGACGATGGATGCCAGAAAGACCTTCGGATCCAAAACCTCCTCCAAAGATTTTCCACAAATCTGAGATTGAAAAACAAAGTAAAGGATCTGATGACATGCATATAATTCCTCTTTCTGAAGATTGGCAAGGACGATGGATGCCAGAAAGACCTTCGGATCCAAAACCTCCTCCAAAGATTTTCCACAAATCTGAGATTGA
>JAUMHM010000078.1:36089562-36099745 GCA_032362435.1 Melikaiella ostensackeni | reverse complement strand
AGGGGTAATTTATAGGATAACTACAGTTATGAATAATGAAACATATATTAATTGTGTATATGTGCATGGCAGCTTTTCTTTGCAACTAAATTCAAATATATTTATTAAATATATTGATATTCTCATTAAAAGTTACTTTGTTATATTTTTTTGTTGAAGTCAAAACATATTTTCTTGGCAATATGAAATATCTTTTTTGGCAAAACCATGAAACTTGCATTCTATCAATAATTCCTTCTGTAATGCATCCAATCTAAGTTTTTACTGATTGAATAAATTCTTGTCATAATATTTTTGAAATAGTTTTTACAATATTCTGATGGAATTATAAGAACTATTTAACACTGATACCATTTTTAATGTACATTTTAGTTTCATTAAACGGCCTGTTCAGTATCTTTAACGGCTTCAGTATCTGCAACGGCTTCAGAATCTTCAATGGCATTTTCAGCATCAGCAGTACTCTTTTTGGCATTTTGTGCAGCCTTTTTAACATTTTCAGCTTCTGAAGGACGATATTGAAACACACGACGCGCAAATTCCGTTTCTTGCTGGATGACTGTTTCTTCCCAATCAGAATCATCCGTTTCAGAGTCAGGCGTCTCAGCACTCTCAGTTACCACCGCGCAGCCTATGCTTTTATCAAACTTCTTTCTGATTCCATGATATGGCTTGAATGAATGATACTGTGATGTAATCCACTCCACTGTAGAACTTCACCGTCGTATTCTTTTTTTCTTTTCACTTTTTTTGGCTCTCTCTTTGAGAGATAAGTTATTTTATTCAGTTTAATCAATTGGATAGTGTTCTTTGTTCCATAGTAAATGGTTCCAGAGATTCTGAAACTATGAATGGCGACAAACTACACAAACTACAATTGCTACAAAGCATCCATCATGTATTTACGTAGGAAGCGTATAAAACTCCTAAATTTAGAGTTTTCTACGTATAATACATGGTGAATTCCATGCAATTCTATGTAGAAAACCATGCATATAACGTCAGATCAAAGTTGTCCAAGTAGGTTGGAAAAAATAATTCATAATGATAAATATATAATAAATTTAAAAAATCCATTTTAGACATTCTTAAAGTTGACGGAACTTCATTGCGCCTAAAATGGCTTTTAAAATTTTATTTTTAAAGTTTTTACAAAGTACTTTATACATATATTTTTTCTAGATATTTCATTATAAATATTTTTTTATTTATATTACTTGGCCAACTTTGATTTCATAAATTCATGTAATAATCGATTCGCCATTCATCCATTTATCTGCACTGAGATGGCTAGTGGGTAACTTTGGCTTAAAATGTCAAGAAAAGCTCCCTGATCATAAATATCCAATCCAGGGTACTTTTTCGAAAAGTTAGTCGTTTATTGTTTAAACAAGTTTTTCAAAACAAATACATTATTTATGAAAAAAAAACTAAAATATTTTCCAGAATAAGATCTTTTTCTGTTTACATTTTTTTGGTACAATTAACCATTTTCAAGTTATAGCGTTATAAACAATTCATTTTGCACTAAAATTGACATATTTGCAGGTTGATAGTTCAGCACCTATTGGACCAAAAAAGTTCGAAAAAAATGCAAATAGCTTCTTAAGACACGTGGTTCACAGAGGAAAAATAAATTTTTCGAAGGATTCGTTTATACTATAGTACAAATAAAATATTTAGTTTGATCAGAAAGTTTTTTTTTCTCTGTAGTGCACTTACTTCAAAAGCCATTTGCATTTTTTTCGAAATTTTTCAGTTCAGTAGGTGCTGAGATATCTACCTGCAAATATGTTAGTTTTAGTGCAAATTTAATTGTTTATAACGCTTTAACTTGAAAACGGTTAATTGTAAAAATGTCTAAACAAAAAAAAAGTCTTGGTTCAAATCTTCCGAAAAATATTTTACAAAATATTTCTTTTTATAAATAATGTATTTGTTCTAAAAAAAACTTGTGTAAACAATTAACGACCAAATTTTCGAAAAAATGCCCTGGATATTCATAATTAGGCGGCTTATTTCGACATTTTAAGCCAAAATTACCATCTAGACCTCTCAGTAATGTATTAGTGCCGACTCTGTTATAACTCGTACGTATGAAATTTTTTTCAGTCTTTAAAGGGAGAATGCTCTGCTTTTTATATCATAACACTGTTCTATACTTGTTACATTACAAATCTAGAACTATTATAGAATTGTTCCCGAATTATTACAGAACATGCGTCACAAAGTTCCAGATTTGTTCCAGAATTGTTACAGAACGTGCATAACAGAGGACTAGAATTGTTCTAGAGTTGTTACAGAATAAACGAAACAGAGTTCTACAATTGTTCTAGAGTTGTTACAGAACGTACGAAACAGAAATCTAGAATTGTTCTAGAATTGTTATAGAACATGTATAACCGAGTTCTAGAATTTTTCCGGAATTGTTACAGAACGTGTGTCACCGTTTTATAACTGTTACAGAATTGTTACAGAGTATGGGGGATGACAAAGTTACTCGCTGGGTACTAACCTCTGACAAATCTTTTCCAGAACATGTTCTTTTCAGTTCTAGAACAGTTACATATTTGTCCTGTAACCATGTTTGCTAGGTATCCGCGACATTAGATCCTTAATTAATAAAGTAAAGAATGGTAAGGTTGCTGGTGTGGATGATATCACCGCTGAAATGCTTAGGAGCGGTGGCGGATATTTGTTTGTGTGGCTGAGCGAATTTATGAATATGTGTGCTATACATGGTGAAATTCCAAATGATTGGAAAAAGGCGATTATCGTCCCAATCTACAAGGGAAAGGGTGATAAGGGCAACTGTGCTCATTATAGAGCGATTAGCCTACTTAGTATCGTGGGTAAAATATTTACCAAAATACTTATTGTTAAGGTCATGGGAGTAACTAAAGATAGGATCTGGGAAGAGACCTGGACGTATCAAGAAAAGGATAAGAGTAAAATGAAAGCGATTGGCATGCAATTCCTGTTGAATATGTACCGTAAAATGCTAATGGACAAAGTCAGTAATGAGTGGATTCTCAAAGAATTTGGTGTAGAAGAAACATTGATTGATAAGAGTGAAAGAAATTTGCTGAGATGGTTTAATCATGTTTAGAGAATGAATGAAGGATGCTTAACGAAGCAAGTGTATTTAGGTAAGGTGAATGGTAGCGTACCCAGAGGTAGACCGAAGAAAGAATGGTTGGAATGTGTGAAAAAGACTCTAAAGCAAAGAGGTATAAAGAGTGATAGGAACACAAGAGCTTGCATGAAAAGGTATATGGATGTAAAAGGAAACAAATATGTATAAATGATGGCTGTGTGGAGGTCTTTACCTGGAGTGATTGCTAGAGAGATTGATCGGCGACTCGTGTCGGAGCAGTGTTGTGAGACAAGTGTGCCGTTTGAATGAGCAACTTACCCTTGCCATATAAGTTCCTTGATCCCCGGTAGTATAACGACGCTAGAGCCAAACGAGTTACGCTTTTCCCGAAAGAGATTTGGCTCAATGATATAATAATAAAAAAATAATAACTTGAAAACGCTTAATTGTACAAAATAAGTGTAAACAGAAAAAAGTCTTATCTTGGTTCAAACGTTCTGGAAAATATTTTGCAGATTTTTTTTCATAAATACAGTATTTGTTCAAAAATTAACGACCAACTTTCAGAAAAAGTACTGTGGATATTCATAATCAGTGGGCTTTGCTCGACATTTTAAGTCAAAGTTACCATCTAGACCTGTCAGTGCAAATAGAAGTATTACTGCCGACTAGATGTTGGTAGGATTTCATTTTTTTTCTGTTGTATTTTTCATTCAAATAAAAACGCTCCATTAAGTTAATTTTAATTAAATAAATTATTCAAATGATTTTCGTTGAAAATTAATTAAGCTAAAATAATTATTCTTAAATTAAATTAAATGGTAACATTATTCACTTTCAGTTTGGATTGGATTTTTCAATATTTCAATTCAAAATTGAGAGGGTGGGTAGGTAACTTCTTGAAACTGCAATAAATATATTGAAACTAAACCTGAAAAATAGCATCGGATGATAATCTTTGTCGTTTTAAGTTAAAATGATGAAATTTATGAAGTTATTTTAAAATTTATGAATATTTTACGATTATAGCCTGAAGTAAGAGTGAGAAAGTTTTGTGAATAAATCAGAAAACACTCCATGGAAGTTGTTCATAAGTTTACTCTTCTAATCTTAAAATATACATTTTACAGCAGAAATTTTAATAATTTTAATCTTCTATTAAAATGAGACAAACCCTGGAAGTCGATTCCTGAAAACGAGAGCGCATTCTCTTAAACTTGTCATTTTCTCCCTCAAGTTTTCTTCGCATTTGGGGACATTGCAACTTCACCATGGGACTGTCATATTTTAAAGAATCTAAATTTAAATGGAAACTACACATTCGCTCAAAAGAGACTCTTTATTGTCTACGTCGTGCTAAGAATTAATGCGTGATCGTGTATTTACAAGTTGAAATCGAGTGAATATCTTTTTATTCTCATTTTCATTTAACAATTCGAAGGTACTAAAACGATTATTGACTGGATCGATATGTGCAGTCCCATAGAAAAGTCATTTACATTAATAGAAGGTACTTAGGTACAATACCATTTATAATTTTTGAATTAATAAGGACACAAAAACCAGAAGTTTTTTAACAAAAGCCGAAATTTGGAAGCTCCTACACATTAAAAATGCATCGATTTTGGGAACTAGTGTTACAGACAGAAGGTAAATAAATTTTTACTCTAAGAGAGCAATCAATTATTTTCATTCATCCAGGTTTAACTTTGCAACTTTATTTTTCAGCCTGCTGTTTTTTTATCTCCTGCTCTACAATTTAAAGAGAAAAATGCAGATCTTTGACATCTTACAGTCTAGGAGTCACGACATTGGAAGCTCCTCCATTTTATTTCAGTGCACTGATATGGATCGATATCTTTGAATCTATCAAAAGATCGTATCGTGTTCGTCTATTTATTTCTTAAAACGGCTTAACTCTAACATGTACATTCGAGGAGGACAAATTGGAATTTATTTGTAAGTGCATCTCTCATTTTTTTCTCTTTTGTGCTCTTTGTATAGGTGTCCGGTGAGGATAGTTAAAAAACGTTGAAATTGTTTGAAAGTTTTCTTGAAAATCACATCGAAAGATACAGAGTAACGCTGAATTTTTTAGCTAAGCGAGACAAAAGCTTCTATCCTCTACTATAATTCTCAGCATCTAGTCTAGAATTCGTTAAAAGAACACTGCCTTGGTTTCATATTTACAAGTATAGTGCAATCACTGACTTAACTAGAAAATCCTTTCGATTTATATTTTCTATCGAAAGGTTCAGTAAATAATTAATGCTACTACTTTATTAGATATCATTAGACCTCGAACGACTTCTCTCTCGCACAAAAATAAAAATCACCAAGATTTAATTTCAAGATTTTTTTACACCTTCGTAGAGTTATATTAGGCTAGATGTAAAGATTTGATAAGAGTTCTACAAATGTAAAATAGTTTAGTGAATTTTTCGGATTGGCCATTATTTATTTTCAGAGTTTTCATGGCTCTAAAATTTTTTTATTCTTGTACTCCGTGTCCATCTTTTATTCGGCATAAATCACAAAAAACTGAAGAGATTTTCAGAGTCGTTTTCAGTGCATTTTTGGCGGCTACACAATTTCGGCTTTAGAGTCCCTCACTTTCCCAGAAATATTTTAACAATTTTAAATTAAATACCTTTGTATTTAAGCTTTCTAATTTCAATTTAGACTTTCAATTCCAAGGCTTAAATAGTATTTGAATTCTTTCAAATGAGATTTGTATGAATTTTCAATTTGAAAGCTTTCAGTTTCATATGCTTTCAAATATAAAATTAGGCCGCTTGTAAAATTGAAAGCTTTAAAATTTGTTTTAAAATAAAATTACATCACATAAGCAAAAGCTCAAAATCTTACAATTAGTCAAATTTGTAAATGTGATGTAATGAAAAAATATGAAACGAAATGCGTACATAGGCAGAAAACACTGTTGATTTATTTAGTAAGTAATCATCGATACAGTATCATTATTTATATGACCTTCTATGAAATACCTACAATAAAAAGTATTCATATTTTTTGTTCATCCCTCCTCGTACTACAGTGTAGTGCTTATCTTTTGTTAAAATTTTAATTTATTAATAATCTCACTTTGCCACATGAAAACCGAGGTATATCATGCGAGCTTTTATGCTATCATTTAAATTGTCCTCCATTTTTTTACATTTTTGAAAATTATTAATTAAGTTGTTAGTGGAATTGACACTCATAAGGTTATTAAAGTAGCCTTTTGTAGTAATAATTGCACCGATGTGACACGGCTTGTACACATTTCTGATGCCTCAACGTAGCACAGCTTTTATCACACTCTCGTTTATAATACAAACTCGAATAATAGTTTACAATGTCGTACCAAATTCTCATTTTTTCGTTTTTCTCTTGGTAGCGAATATTCTTCTCTTTTCGGCAATGGCATCGAGACACTGGAATGTCTGTTTTAATTTAATATAATGCAATATAATATTACCTATAATTATTACGCTTACTGTGAGGCATTGGTTGACTGCTACTAACACTAGCCTCTTTGGCATTGCCGATTTTAGTTTTTCTTTCTCTTAATGTCCCTTGAATTAGAATTCGGGAAGACGTTTGATCTTCCAGGATTTCTCTAAAAGGAAAAATTTCATTGTATACAAAAAAATTTTCAAATTTGGAAGCTTTGAACACAGAATGAAACGTTAAGAAAATTTTCCTTTAGGGTTTCTTGAATGATTGTGTATGACGCCACTAAAATATTCACTAACTTTTAAAATAAAACAACACCAATTACTGTTACATAAAAATTTTGTAAGTTCCGAATTCAGCGTGACCACTAAAATTCATGACAAAAAATTCCGGGTCATTTTCCGGTTTGCAAACATTTGTCCCGGTCATTAAAATTCAAATTCAAAACTTTTTTTCTGGAATCGTAGAAATTTTGATGCTAACAAAAATTATAATTGTGTCAAGTGACATTTGAAATGATTGTTCATAATTTATAAGATTTCCGGTAAAAAAATTAATCCACGCTGTCATTTGTCACTGTTCAAAATTTAACTAATTAAAAAAAAACGTTCAAAATTGCATCACTTTGAGTTAATAACATTCAAAGCTGAAACTGAACATTTTCAAAATTAAAACTGTGAAATTAAAACGTTTTTTTTACTGGAATCTTTTAAAGTTACATTATTTTAATTTAAATCGTTTAAAAATAATAAAATTCAACAATTTCTAATCAAATGAAAAATTTACAAAATTTAACAATTGAGAATGTAATGTTCAAAACTCAAAATTTTGCACTCCGAAATTTCTAAATGAACAGTCAGTTATTGCTGAAGTAAGAATTATTTTTTATGTCTTCAATTTGTCAGTGTCGTCTAATTATGAATCTAAGAATTTGAAATTATTTGAAAATTGAGCCTAATTTATAAAGCTTCAATTCGAAATTTGTAATTGTTTAACTATTAATGCTTTTGTTTTGCAACAGTACAATTTTTTAATTTTCATTTTTAAAATCTTTTAATTTTAAACGGAATTAGAATTATTCATTCTTCAAATTTTCCAGAGTTAATTATTATTCAATTTGAAACATTACAATTCAATGATTAAAATCCTAAATTGATTTATGTTTACAGTTAGTCAACTTGAAACACTTTACTATCAAAATTGTGAGAAACACTTCTAATTTTTGATTGTCTAAGCCTTCAAAACTATATCTTAAATTTTTAAATTTGAAAATGAACCATTAGAAATTAAGACTGAATGATTTGAATTGTTAAAAATTAAGGTCGTTAGGAATTACACAGTGTAAACTGAATGATTTCATATTTGAAAATGTTCAAAATGGAACTTTTCAAACTCAAAAGAATTTCAAATCGAACTAATTAAAAATTGCATGAATTCATCTGATATCAAGTTAGTGACATTTGAAGAAATTAGAAAGGGTTTTCTACTAAAAATGTCAAGAATTCTACCATGAAATTGGAATATTTTTAAAAAATAATTTTAAACTCAGGAGAAATTAACTATAAAAATAAAATACGGAAAAAGTTAGTGGAGATTTCAGAGGTGTTAGCAATGGAATAATTAGAATTTTCCGATTAAGTTGGAAAAGCCGGTGGCAACATCAACCTCAACAATTGCGTCTTAGGCCAAACTCGTTAACACACAGTCAATTGTGCATCAATAAATGTAAATTTATTCGTAAACTTATCTATCGATGAGAAATTAACTTTATCTCTCAATTCCTATCACGAGGACTTCTAAATTCTATTCTCAGATCTGAGATAAAAGCTAAATTCTATGCCTCGCTAGACGCAGAAGCTAATGGGACTCATTCTAGAATCATGGTGTGTATGACCTTTAATTTTAACGGAGTGCACCACTGGCATTTTTATTATTAACTATTATTATTTATAATTACAGTAATTAATTGTATAAACGAATTTAATTTGGAACAGATAAAAGGCCCTTTCGAGGAATTTAAAGCAGAGCACTAACACCAAAAATTAAATTATTTTTGCCTAGTGGTGCTCTCTGTATCCAAATATCACGATGAGAGTACTAAAGTAGTAGTAATTGAGAAGTAATTTTAATTCGATCGCATTCAAAGTTCTTCACACTCTAGAATTCAGTTTTAGATTATTTGGATTTCATCTTAGCCCGAAATTGTCACGAGAGATAAATACATTATTACAGATAATAATACATGTATATCGAAGAGATCTGTAGTGACACGTGACAAAAGTGTCTGGAATTAAATGCTGGATTACGACTTAGGTTGGTAACAAGAGAGGGAGAAGTTCAAGTTTAAGTAAATAGTCTTTCACTTCCCGTCAACTTTTAGTCTCAATTCAAAAATCTAAAAATTCAATCAACTCAATTTCAAATTATACTGAAGGCTCGAATACAATTTTTTAGCAAAATTAAATGGCTTAGCGGTGAAAAAATAATGAATATCTTAAAAAGTATTAAAATATAGTCTAATAGTCAGTTGCGAGATCACGTAAATTTGTCCTTCCCCCTTTACATCATAATTTATAAAATATCCACATCCCAAATAGAATTTGACGCAAATGCCAAATCAAGCATTTTTTCAATAATTTTCGTATATCTTGACTAGAATTATACCAAGAACTCGAAACGCAAGAAATCTGAGTCCACGAACTTGGGATTAAATAATTAAAATATAATTAAAGACCTAGAGACCCAAAATCGAGACGACTGCATTACGCCCTCATGAATGAGAATGTAACAATTTTAGAAAATTTTGGACTTGATTAAAAGTATTTTATACAATCGAGATTGGATTTTTTAAGAATTCCACGTAGCACAATCTTTGCAAAAGATGTGTGGGTTTATGACAGTCTTTTACTATTCAAGTTAGGCACAATATTTCGTACAAGTATGATTGTTTCTACGTATGAGGCACGCAAGATTTAAACTGTTTGCATCGGTTAGAGTATTGTAATTTGGTATTTAAATTTTGATTTTTTAAAAATTTACTATTCATTTTTTGTTCGATTGGAAGATTGGTCTTCAGAGTATCGATTTCGATAAAAAAATTATAATATAGATTTTAAGTAGGTATTCGTATTTATTTTAAATTAAACTACTTTAAATGTGAAACGTTCATTCACAGCTTGAAAAAAAATGCAAATGATTTTAGTCGTGAACAATTTCAAAAATATTGAAAATTTAAAACATTAAACGAAAAAAGTTTCTGGTTTGGCCGACACCTTGATTTTTAATTTAATTAGAATACAAATATAATAATTTGTATTATCCCTCAAAAATGTAGAATTAAAGTGAATGAAAAAAAGTTTCCAATCCGGCCGACACCTTGATTTATTATTTAGGGAGGATAACAATTTAATAATTTGCATTATTGCTAGAAAAATATAGACTTCAAGCAAGTCTTACAAAAAATCAGTAGGATTGAAGTGAATTTAGAAGAATTCAATGGAATTTAGAAGAACTTGAGTGAATTTAACTAAGAGTTCAACTGAGAAGCATAACTAATTGAGCGCCCGGATTGCACAACGACCTTAGCGCGTGGACTCATCCAGCTTAGTAGGCAAGAGAGGGGAAACGTAT
>JAUMHM010000078.1:36043080-36089462 GCA_032362435.1 Melikaiella ostensackeni | reverse complement strand
CCATTCTTTATCCTGATCAGCAATTGTGAGATCATAACAATCTTCGTAAATCGTTCTGATCTGCTCAGAAATTGTCCGAAGAGTTTTTGGTGGATTGAATGCACTGCATACGTAGTAGAATGAATCAGGGCCTCTTTTACAATGATGTTTTGAAGTAGTAGCTTCAAGTTCAAATTGTGATTTAGTCCTTTGAATTATTGAGTTGAGGATTTTTCTGTTTTATTCATAAATGCCCTTAGTACATGATAGATGCACACATTAGGGATCCTGGCCCGATTGCAGTTGAGTCTGCCGTCCTGGGAGCGATAAACCTCATACCTCCCCAGGGCTAAGTATGAGGGCTTTCCGACTTTGACGAGGACAAAGTCAACTCGTCGTCGGACATACTACGTCTTTATCCTCACACCCTAATGCCCTCCTGCAAGGCAGTACGCTCCTACTGGTTTCGTTACTCCAACAGATAGTGATGCAAATCATTCTACACATCCCTTTTCAGGGCAGTTGTCATCGTTCACAGAATCAGTCGGAGTAGCAGGATTTCGTCTCTCGTTTAAGCAACGAGATCATACTGAGAGAAAATCTCGTTCATTATTATCAAGATAACGAAGATGCATGCATCACCTGATATCACTGCGGGATCAAACATACATATGGTATAATTATGCAGTGCGAGAACATGTGAAATGCTGGTTCGTACGGTTGTTATCTGCATAATGCTGTCGACGGCATTAACTGATTTTCGACTAGCTTTCAATTTCCGCTAAACGAGAAATCAGACGAGTGGAGTCTGGTCTGTTGGGTTCAAAGTTTTTCCGAAGTTGCGTATCAAAGATTAAATGCTGGGACCGTGGTATCGAACCGGCTCAGGATTCGTACTCAGCGACCTCAAAAACATAGGATATGACCACTTTGCATTGAAAGAATGCATGTTTTACATGAAATTACCAATTTTCCACGTTTTCTTAAGGTTAGGGATGAAGTGTGACGTCATAAAACCACAAAGACTCCGGATTCATACTCAGCGACCTCGAAAACATAGAATATGATTACTTGTTATAGACGGAAATCATGTTTTACCTGAAATTAGCGATTTTCCATGTTTTTTGAGGTGACGGACGAAATGTGACGTGAAGGAGCCAAACCGGCTCCGAATTTGAATTCAGCGACCTCAAAAACGTGGGGTAAGCCTATTCTGGTTTCTAGGGCTGACAACTTTTCTTGTGGAGCTGTGTAATTGATCTTTTTTTCTCAAAAATCGTCCTTCTTTTCTGCCTGCTATTTACACAATTCAATTGAGTCCGACAAGAACAACAAACGGTATTTTTAATTAAAAAAAAAATGATAGTGAAACATGTTGAATTTATACTCCATTTCGTCTCTCTGGTCCGTCTTTTTGGAGGCACACCGCCCCTTTTATAAGGGTCTACTCAGAAGTGTTTGGTCATTCAAAGTGTTCCTTTCGCGGTTTCATAAAGCTCTGAAAGGACTAAAAAGTACTATGTTTTTTTCTAATCTGAGGCGCAAAAATTATAAAGGTTCTTATATATCACACACATTTTTTTAGGAAAGGTACTCCGTCCCTTTCACAAGGGCTTTCTCGTAGGTGATTGCTTTCTAAAAGGCGTTCTTTCACGATTCAACATAGCTAAATAATCGCTGAAAAATATTTGAAAAAAATTAATATATGCAAAACTTATGCAGCTTTTTCCGGGCCAGGTGCGGCGTTTTTCGAAAAACTTCCTACCTTTGACTAGGATTTTCTCGGAAGTATTTCCTTTAACGATTCGAATGCAGCCTTATAATACTTCAAAAACGTTTTTGAGTTTTTCGTTTAAATCAAATGCGCAAAAGTGAAACAGCTTCTTCTACCATCTGTAAAATTCTGATTTTCTCACTTGCGCCCTTGTACCGTGTCCGTGCCGTGTCACCCCTCATATACATAAAAATGATTTAGAAGTATTAAGTCGTCTACTTAATTTTTATTGTTGTCATTGTTATAAAAGTATATTTACCTTGTACTGGATTTTAATCATATATGAATATCGCAGAATCTTGCTGGTCTCAGATTTACTCTCCGTATATCCTTTGAGTGTTTAATATTTGATGGATATACATCCGTTCACTGAATTAAAAACTTATTTAAACTAATTATTGTATACACTAATGCAAAAAGTAGCACTGCTCATATTTATAATGCATTTCACAAGCAAACCAAATAGAAACTAAACTTTTCCAGTATCGAAAATGAGTTGTGCGAATACCTCAGCGAGAGCCTACCAAAGCGCGCGGAACACCTGCCCATTTTTCGGCCATTCTGCATAGAATTTTTTTTTAAACGGAGGTCCTATACATTACACTACAATACAAAGTATTTCTGTATAGATTTCTGAATATTATTTCGTACATAAACTATGTTTCTCATACAAAAATTTCCTAATTAACATACAACTGACAATATCTCAACTAAACAATAGTCCGAAAATTTTAAACAGGTTATTTTTTTATTATTTGAAATTTGCAACGTTGAAAAATATCAAGCAAATTCAAGTAGTTCTAACAATTTCTAGATAAAAACCTAATTTGCTTCTACTAAAATTATGACTAAAATTAGACGAATCCGAACTTCATTTAAAAGTAAAAAAAATTATTTACCAAGAATTGTGATATTGAAACTTTTTTATAATCAAACAATTTCAGATTTCAATTATTTTATGTAAATTCAAATTGTTTAAAAATAAGCAATTTTCAAAGTGTTAAATATACTTTTGAAAATTCAACCATTTCAATTTTAATTGCAAAATTAAAACTTATGATAGGGCAAAATTGAAAATGCAGCATTCAATACGAAAACTCGGAACTCTAAAATTGTAACCATTCCAAATTAAAGAAATTATTCAACTACTAAGGTATCAATTTCAGATGACTTAATTTTTATCTATTTTGACTTTAAACAACACAATTTTTAACGTTTCAATTTCAAACCGTTTGATTTTTAACACTTCATTTAGAATTATTATTCGTTCTTGAAATCTTCCAATCGAATATCTTTCAATCTTGAATGATTCATTTTTTGAATATTCAACTAAAATTCTGGTAATTTAAAGGTATTGCATTGCAAATTAAAATTTGAAAAAATAATACAAAACAAGATCATTATGATTATTATTTTTTAAATTGCACAGTTTTAAGCCTTTCATTATGAAATTATTTTCTAGATTTTTTATTGTTTTGAGTTTATTCTGGAGGCATTTAATTCAAAAGTGTTTAATGACAAATTCTTTAAATTGGAAATTGTGCACTTATCATGTCTTTCAAATTGATATTCTACGATTTCGAAGGATGTAAAATCAAGACAATTTTGTAGGTTTGAAATTGATACCAAAAAAATTAGAATAATTGCATGTAAAGTAATTTAATTTGAAACTTCATACCAAGGCTTGCAACACTGCATTTTGCAATTTGGAAATATTCAATAGTGAAATTGTCCTGACATTTTAAATATTAAAATTTTAATCTATGGTTGATTCGGAAGGATTTTATTGAATATTGTTAAATCATTAAGGTTATCAAATAAAAATTATCGCACAATATTAGCAGTCAAATTCTTAATATGAATCTAAAATATTTCAGAGTGGCCCATTAAAAAAAAAACAATTTTTGTCATTTTCCGGTTATCAAACATCTTTCCAGGTCTTTAATAATGCTCATGATCAATAGCAAGAGCATGAAGAATCCTATCTTAACTGTAGAGTCATAAATCGTTGAGGAAGATAATTATTATCCGTACAAAACGTATTGTTGATTTTTCAACCTGAAGGTGTTTAAAGTCAAAATCCTAAGCATTCCTTTCAGTAAAAAAAAAAACAGAAAAAAAACCTTCAATTCAAAGAAAGTCAAATTTATTTTTGACTTCCCCCTTCGGTAAATATGTGTCCCAACGACGAAACTTTTTCTTCATAAACTATCATACAAGACTACTTATTTCAAAATTAGACACTATTTTAAAATAAAACATCCAAAATTGTACAATTTTAAAGTAATAGCCTACAAAATTGCAAAACTGGAAATTGAGCGCCCAGATTGCACAACGACCTTAGTGTGTGGTCCGCTCGGTCCGACGCTCCATCGTCGCTCTCGATCGACGTATATAGCAAGGCATCTTCGTTTTACACGCAGCATCGGACCGAGTCTTTGTTTATTTATGCTCGTCATTGCTGTTAATACAAACCAATCGATCTGAATTTTGGATATGTTATGATTAAATGTATAAGAACTTGACTGATATTGTTCATTTCGGCTGTTTTCAAATTTACAACTGAGATTGTCACCTCAAAGTTATAAAAAGTTCGGGTGTTGTTAAAAAATCGAAAATATGAAAAGAAAGTCATTTATTTGGGTTCGTTGGAAGTCCTAAAGACTCATGAGTATTTCTATTCAAAAACCAACACGATCCGATAATTATTAACGGAATGAAGGCAGTTTTAAAATTATTTATCCAATCAACTTGGCCCGTAGCAATACGTTTCCCCTCTCTTGCCTACTAAGCTGGATGAGTCCACGCGCTAAGGTCGTTGTGCAATCCGGGCGCTCAATTGACTTTCTGATTGTAAGTTAGAGATTTTTAACTAATTCAGATTTAGTTTCAAGTAGAGATAAATTTACCTAATTTCAAAAGAATTCAATAGAATAGTGTGAACATTTAAGACAATTCTTTGAATTAAAAGAATTCAAGAAAATTAAAGGAATTGAAAAGAATCCAGAAACAGGTGTGTACATGAATTCAGTATACTTGACTCGGCCATTTTTAAATACTCGTAAATTCGAAATCTTTTAATTTTGTGGAATTAGAAACTGGGATGTTTCTCAAAAGAAAATAATTAAACTTCCGATCTAATTAATTCTGTTAATTAAAACTAGATTTGTTTTATTTGATGATAGATTTAAAAATCATATTTTTTTAATTGAAGAATTCCTTTACGTGACCAATCGACTAATCAAATAAGAACTTTTCAATTCCGCAAATTAAAAAAAAAACACTCAAAAATAAATATATAAAGTCCGATGAGATTCAGTCTTCTTGCGTTTCTGCTAGTTCGCCTCTCGCCTTAAAAAGTCACCCAGAATGTGATAATGAGAAATAGCAACGTAACTATCTAGGCTAACAATTACATATACACTTTCTGTACAATGAAAGGTGATCTTAAAATATACATATCTCGCATCGAGTGATCAGTGATTACCAATGACGCATGATTCACGTCGCCGCCTTGATTTATTATAATTTAATCATTAGTTTGAACAGTGTAACCCATAGTCTTCTGACATCGTATTTGCCTCAACGTTCATATATAATATACTCAACAAAACATTAACATTACGTAATCGCGTCACTTTTCTCTTGAATATCGACTATTAATTATATGTATAATATTTATATATTTATATGCATATTATCAGGGTGATCAGCAGGGATCAGCCTCCGTGTTTCATGCCGTCTAACTATACATCGTGAAGTACATTTACATCTCAGCGATCCTCGAACGAGGTCCGAAAGTCTAATCACTGCGGCCAAACTTGACTATTGTCACCTCGCTCGAGACGATGGCCTTTTTTATTAATTTCCATAACACCTATATTATGTCATATTTATTACTGCAGCAAAATGCGTCCTCCTCTCGTTATTTCGACTCCGCAACTCCAGACAATCTCAGCAAGACTTGAGCTCAACAATTTTGATCAGGGTATACTGTTCTTTTTTCTTTTAAATAGTGAGTTTCATTTTTGTCAATTCGGAAAAGCCTCCTCCAAAAAGCTGCGATAAATCCTACTTTCAGAGTGAGTTGAAAATGTCCTAAAATTTGGAGATTTTTGGAGGAGACTGAGAAATTCGTTGCAGAGTTTCCAGCTTTATTTAGGATGGTTGTGACTGTGATCTTCGCCGAATAAAAGGCCGTGAATTTAATCTTCTTTAGGTCCAGCGTTTCATACAAAATTAGGAAATTTTATTCTAATTGGGTTTTTTAAATTTAGCTTTAAAGTTTTCACAGTTTTTAAGCTCTTTCACACTTGGTGCCTTTGAAATTCAAGTGCTTCTAAATAAAATAGGGCTATTTAAAACTTGAATGCTTTGAAACTTGCATTTCAAATTGCTGATTAGAAATCCAAATTATAATTCTGATTCCCAATTTACATCTTTTTCCATCGCTTTGATTATCGACGAATTATATAACATTTTTGATGATTTCAGATTGATGAATTGCTGGAAATAAAAGAGGTCGGAATCTCTATCGGTAAAAAATAATATCTGGGAGCGAGAGAAAGTGGGCCTATACTATGCATATCGTTAGAGGATTTAACCAATGACCAAAAATTGGTCGCGATAAGCTACGCTCGATACAAAATATGCTTCAACGAAACTTTACTAACACTAGCCTAGTGTCTATGTGGGCTACGGTATATATGTATAATGAGTAATGAATAATGTTTACATGTATTATGTATATGTAATTATCTATATGCACATGTATACTGTGAAATCCTATCGTGACTCTCTTTAGGTACAATAAGGACCATTTTCTTCGAGTTAGGGTAACGCTGATGAAGCTGACGATGGTGCGAAGAGTACGAGTGCAACTTTTTGAATTGTAAGGCCGATGTTGATAAGGATGATGATGACGATGATTTTGATAATGTCGACGAAGGCGAAGATGATCATGAAGGTACCATCACTATCTGACTTTCTGCTGATGATTTCCTGGCGATATGCGTCAACGTGTGCAGCGCCACTTTGCTCAAAAAAGATACATGATTCCTCAGAGGAACGAGTGCAACGTCTTCTTAACCCTCTGAAAAAAATCGTTTTTAGTTCAAAATTCACCATTTTTATTACTTGTCACCTTGAAATTTCAAGGCTATTAATATTTGGGCTAATTCATTATCACTTTACAGATTTGTTAGGAATTTTAAAAGATTCAAAAGATTTTACACGATTTTAAGGGATTTCACAGGTTTTCAAAGAAATTCAAAGATCTCAAAGGCTTTTATAGTATTTCAAGAAATTTAAAGAAATTTCACAAGATTTAAGGGATTTGTTAGGATTTTACGGAACCAAAAAAAATCATGCAATTTCGAAAAATTTCTTAGGATTTTTTAAGAATTTCGTAGATTTAAGAGGTTATTTTAAAAGATTCCAAGGGACTTTAAAGACTTCAAGATGTTTCATGGAATTTCAAAATATTTCAAAGGGTTTCAATAGATTTCGTGGGAATTCAACGGATTTGATGGGGTTTCAGAGGATTACGAGAGATTTCAGAGGGGATTTCCGAGATATTAAGAGATTTCAGTGTATTCCCAGAGATTGCAAGGGATTAAAATATTTCAAGGAATTAAAAAGTATTTAAGAGTATTCCAAGGAATTTAAGAAATTCCAAAAAATTTAAGGGATTTTACAGGATTTCTATGGATTTTAATGCACTTCAAAGATTTTAAAGGATTGTAAACGATTCCAACGGATTTAATGAGTTTCTAGAGATATCAATAGATTGAAAAAATTTCAAGGATTTTAAAAATATTTCAAGGGATTTTACAACATTTCAATTCCGAGAATTTTAAAGATTTTAAGGGATTTCAATGGAATTTTAGAAATTTAAAAGATTTTTAAAAGATTTAAAGGATTTCATGAGTTCCAAGGATTTAAAGATTTTAGGGCATTTGAATGGATTTCTATGATTTTCTAGGAATTTCAACAAATTGTCAAAATTTCAAGGAATTAAAAAATATCTCAAGGGAATACAAGCAGTTTAACCGAATTTTACAGGAATTTTACAAGATTTAAAGAAATTTAGAGATTTTAAAATATTTTAAGGGATTTTATTGGATTTCAAGGGACTTGAAATATTTTCATACGATTAAAGGGATTTCATGATTTCCAAGAATTTAAAGATTTTAGGGGATTTTAAAAGATTTCAAAGGATTTCGAGAAATTTTACAATATTTAAGGAATTTTATAGAAGTACAAAGTATTTCAAGAAATGTCAAAGACTTCTCGGGATTTCTACAGGTTGCAAAAATTTCAAGGAATTTCACAAAATTTAAGGGACGTAAAGGAGTTTTACAAGATATTAAATAATTTCAATGGATTTCATATGATTTCCAAGGATTTAAAGATTTTAGGGGATTTTAAAAGATTTCAAAGGATTTTAGTGAGTTTCGACGATTTTTTAAGGTTTTCAAAGGATTGCAAACATTCTAAGGCATTTGAAAATATTTTACGGGATTTCAAGGAATTTGACAAGATTTAAGGGATTTCATAGGATTACGGGAGACTTCAGAGAATTTCAAAAACTTTAAGGGATTTCAAGATTTCTAAAGATGGAAAGACATTAGGGGATATAACAAAATATCGAAGGCCAACAAGGAATTTAACAATATTTTAACGGGATTCAAGGAATTTCACAAGACTTAAGGGATTTTATAGGATTGCCAAGGATTCAAGGGATTTCACAAGATATAAAGGATTTTAAGAGATTTTGAAGAATTTCGTAGGATTTCAAAGAAGAATTTCGACCGATTTCATAGAATTTCACATGATTTTAAGGGATTGCAAAGATTTTTGAAGGATTTCGCGGGATATGAAAAGATTTTAGGGGATTTTAAAGGATTTCATATGACCGTAAAGGTTTCGAGGGATTTCAAAAAGAATTTGGTAAAATTTTTCAGCCCAAAATTGGTCTGATAACGTTTATATAAGCCTAAATGTGTATATTATTTTTATCAAATTTATAAAGTACCTGATATTAGTTGTTCACAGTCCGAAGTATCCACCAATGGTGGTGGCCACGATAATGGCAAGAATGGCGAGGCAAATCATGATCATGATCTTCTTCTGCTCTCAGCAACAAATCCACAAGAAAATTCATTATAAATCACGAGTACATAATTGGTTTTGTTTCTTCTCTCACTATCTATTTTCTGTGGTGTGCAGGTTGTGACTCTTTCTCAATTTGCTCTTTTATAAAATTATAAAATTTTACTTTAAATGTAATCACATATGAATTTTCAAATTGTCTCAATATGGATTAGGTGATAATGTAAATAATTATCGATTTAATTGAAACTTTGTACCTGTATTCCACGATAAATTTTAATTTATTTCTTCATAGTATGTTTTATATTAGTGTATAATAACACTATTTTCTATAACTACAATTCCAGGAATTTAAAAATACTGTTTCTGAATCTACTTACAATTTTTTTCAGTCACCCTACAATATAAAGTTTAATAAAATATAAATAATCAGATGCATACGTTTGAAAATATTCTCAGACTCTGCAATTTTTTCAAAATACCATTAATATAACAAAATTCTGAATTGGAATTATTTCACGGATGCATCTTATTCTCAGCAAACATCGCACATTGATGTAAAGCTTAAGACTAAACAATTCTACATAAAATGAAAAAAAACATTTGCTGAGCAAAATTCTTAAAAAGTACTTTCTGATTGAGAAAACTGATAATTCTAATCTGGAAATTAAACTGAAATAAATGAGAACTAAAAATGTAAAACAAAGACATTTATTTACACGATTGTTATACATGAGTGTGATAGACTTGAAAAATCGTTGATTCGAGGACCGTGAAAAAAAACCATCGCGCTTAGTAACTTATTGACTTCAACTATAATCACATTCGAGAATCAAAAAAATTATACAATACAAAAAAACGACCGCTCAGAAAACTTTTTGATCAATTTAATAAAATCATCTTCAATTAAATACTAAAGAGTTTTCAAGCAATATTTCGATTTTCAAGAGCGGCTAACAACTAACGAAAAAACAAAAGATTAAAAACCGACCCTCCTTAGTCGAGATTCCCGTTTGATCTGAACATAAAAATTTAATCGGAAGAATTTTCTTAGCACAATAGATAATTTTTTTGTGGAGGATTGTATCACAAAAATATCATTAACTAAGGAGGGACGTGGATCTCCAGCGCAAATAATTATAACAGAGACCGTGTACGTATAAGGTAATAATATAAATACTTAAAAGAACGAGAAGGACAATAAAGAAATGCAACGTTGGTAGTCGAAATCGTTTTGCCCTCTGATGAAGGGGACTGTTTCGTATACTTACATGAAGCCAGAAAAAAAAGGAACAGAAGCACGACATCGAACTAGGCTCAATATCCATACTTACTCAAATAGCTCGTCGCCTCTGAAATCATCTTAGCAATCTTCTTTTTTCTTCGAATTTCCCCTCAATCATTAATTTCGCAGCAGTGGTTTAAATACTTCCTGAACGTAGTTTTTATTGTCTCGCTACCTTCTTCTTATGTACACTTATCTTCTTGTATGATCTTTTCATTGAAAAAAAAAATTCCTCTTCTTAATTCTCTTCTTTTTTTATTTTCCTCTCTTTTAATAACGTCCTTTTACTTTTTTTCATTTTTATCTGCTTCACATAAATTCTAAACATTCTGAATTCAATCAATCTGAAATTGATTCTGTCTCAAATCCTTTTTGCTGAAAGCTTTGTCATTCAAAGTCTTCAAATCAAGTCTTTAATTTTAATACCTTTATCGCCACTATCCATTATTTTTTGGTTGCTGATACTTACACGAAGAGTATTGCGAAATATTATAAAGAAAAGTCTGGAGCGCTATTCATAATTATACTCTTATGTATAGTATTTACATTTTTTCAAAAACTCCTTTCCCTAGTGTATTCGAAGAGTCGATTATAAACCACGCAGCGCAGCACAATTCGTCCTCTAATTTTCACCGAGAGAAAAAAAATCTTTTCCATTTGAATAGGACTTTTAATTTAAATTGTGCATAGTCACGAAAAAGAGACTAGAATTTTCGATTTCGAGGATCTCGACATTTCAGAGAATTTGAAAATGTTCCTTCTCTTGATGAAGTCGAGGCTCTTCGATTTTTCTCTCAGTGATTCTGAAATATTTCTACCACCTCAGCAACAGTGCACACCCTTCGAAAAAAATAATTTCTGAAGCAGTTTATAAATAAACTCCGGGTGATAAAATAATGGAATGTGGAAAAAGAGCCAGCCTAACTTCCCTACCAGTCACTCAGGACATTATTCTATTTATCAAAAAGATAATCTTCGAGATTCTACAACACTTAGACTCGACACCGATACTTCTCTCCTTTTTATTCGTCCTAGAAGATCGGTATCTTGTAGTTCGAGCCTTCTACTAACATATGAATAATATATGTACACAAAGTAGCCTCCAGAGGTGTTACCCTTTGCCTTTTATCGACAATTTAATAACAATAACGTGGTATTAATAGTGCTAAGAAATACTGTTAAGCACGAAAATAATAATGCGTGAATCGAAAAGTATATGTCGATTAAGAGTTTGAAATTCAAATGCATTTTCAAAATGCAGGCCAGTTCTTTACATTTTTCAGGGTCTTATTTAAAAACTGACCAAAGACTGGAGAAGTGTCTCCCTCAGACTAACACAAAAATTACAATATAATATTCGACTACGAGAGAAAAAATCTGGACTCCCTTTTGCTACTTGGTAGCCAAAATGTTTTTTCTCGAAGTAAGTAGATTTCGTAATTTCTATCTTTGCTTATAATTATTTACAAAAAAATTGGAACAAGAGCAAGACGACGATCGCAGATTGGGGAGAACGAAAGAGGTGAAAGGTTCGATTCTCAAGAACGTCCAGGAGAGTGCGTTGATGATTTATTTTTAATGGATTCACTGGGACGTCAAAAACGAACTGAAATCGGGAGATAAATGAATTTGTGCTCTGAGAAGGTGAACTTGTGTCGCTAGTCTCGGGTTGAGTTGATGGCCATCCAGGAAATCAGCTCAAGCTAGTTACCAAAATGATTATCAAAATGATGACCGCCACTGTCAGGCAGACTACGATCAGGATCAATTTCTGTGAACAAAATGGTTTTATTTTATTTCTACCTACGTATTTCACTCAAAACGATTTTCCTGATACAAATGACTCTACAAAATTGCTTTTCATTTTTATTATGTTCATACTGTTCAAGGCAGGGCTATTCTAGAGAAAATTCAGAACTGGCTAATGACAAACATGGCAGTGTTCAAAATTTAAGAATTAAAAGTCTTAAACTTTAACTTTAAAAGCATCAACGTTCAATGACTTCAAATTTGAAAAGTTTAAAAGTGAGTCAGTTCAAATTACAGCGTCGAAAAATGAAAAATTTTTAATTGAAAACCTTCAAGACTTAATTCTTTTTAATTGACTTGTTTCGAACTCAAAGGAAGAAATAATTGGAATAAATTATAAATTTTAAATTACAATTTTTTAAATTAAATATTATAAAATTATAATTGGAAGAAATAAAAATTGGAATTGATCATAATTTCGGAATTTCGACCTTGAAGCATTTACATATAACTGAACAGTTTAATTTTCAGCGTTTAAAGAATTTTATATTGGAAATCTTCAAAATTTAATTACTCCAAATTCAAGAGCTATAAATGTAACAATAACACAAATTGGATCGATTTCAAAATTGAAAAGCTGAAAAGTGAACCAGTTTAAATTGCAGCGTTCAAAATGTAAGTATTTTTAAATAGGAATTTCTAAACTTCAATTATTCTAAAATGAATTATTCAAAATTCGAAGATTCAAATTTTAATTGACCAAAATTACAGGATATTGACTCTGAAACTTTTAAAACCAAACAGTTCAATTTCCAGCGTCAAAAATTAAAGAATTTTTAACTGAAAACCTTTAGGATTGAATAATTTTTAATTGAATAGTTTCAAATTCAAAGGTTCAAATTGTGAGAATTCAAAATTGGAATTGATTACGATTCTGGAATTTTGACTCTGAAGCATTTACATATAACTGAACAGTTCAATTTCCAGCGTTTAAAAAATTTTATATTGAAAACCTTCAAAATTTAATTACACCAAATTCAAAGGTTAAAAATGCAACAATAATAATATGGAAACATTCAACACTGAACAATATCAATTCGCGCAATTCGCACAATGATACAGCTCGTTCAAATTGATCGATTTAAAAATTGAAAAGCTTAAAAGTGAACCAGCTTAAATTGCAGCGTTCAAAATGGAAGTACTTTCAATTAGAAAATTTCTAAACTTCAATTATTCTTAATTAAATTATTCCAAATTCGAAGGCTCAAACTTCTTAAATTGATCAAAATTACAGAATATTGACTCTGAAACGATCAAAATTAAACAGTTCAGTTTCCAGCGTCCAAAATTAAAGAATTTTTGACTGAAAACCTTCAAAATTGAATTATTCCAAACTCAAAGGTTCAAATTGAAACAACTTCAAATTGGAATTCATCAAAATTACAGAACTTCGACTCTGAAGCTTTTGAAACTAAACAGTTCAATTTCCAGCGTTCAAAATTTGAAAACTTTCAACTGAAAAGCTTCAAAATGAATTAATCAAAATTTAAAGATTCAAATTGGAATTCATAAAAATTACAGAACTTTGACTTCGAAACATTTAGAACTAAACAGCTCAATTCCCAGCGTTCAAAATTAAATAATTTCCAACTGAAAACCTTCAAAATGAATTAATCAAAATGTGAAGGTTCAAAATGGAATCTATGAAAATTACAACTTTAACTCTGAAACTTTTAAAATTAAACAGTTTAATTTCCAGCGTTCGAAATTAAACAACTTTCAACTTAAAACCTTGAAAATGAGTTAATCAAAATTTGATGTTTCAAACTGGAACAATAATAAATTGGAAACATTTAAAATTTAACAACTTCAATTCGTGCAATTCGTTCAAAGTTGAGTGATTTTAAACTTGAAAAACTTAAAATTAAACTAGTTTAAAGAGCACCGTTCAAAATGTAAGATTTTTAATTCGGAAACCTTTCAAATTCAATTACTTAAAATTCAAATGTTCAAAATGGATTAAATTAAAAATTGGTATTGTACAAAATTGAACAATTTAAACCCTTAAGTGCTTAACACTGTATATAAACACTTCAAATGGCATGGCTCAAATTATTGAACAATTGATAACTAGCAAAATGAAAAATTGAATTACTTCGAATCAAAAGGTCAAAGCTGAAAGAACTCAAAATTGGAATTTGAAGAGTTTAAAAATAATGTTCAAATGTCAGCCTTCAAAATTGATGGATTTTAAACAGAATCTCTTCGAAATTCAATTACATAATCCGAATTATTCAAATTGAACAATTTTAACTTTACAGTATTAAAACAGTATTTGAACACAATAGTTCAAATTACAATTTTCAAATTTCAAAAAATAATTTAAAACTGAAAACCATTAAAATTTCATTATTCCAAATTCAAACGTTAAAAATGGAACAATTTACAATTGTAAACGTTCAAAATTGAACGATTTCAAATTCAAAACTTTCAGTTTGTATTATTACAAATTAGATTAGTACCAGTTTGAAAAAAAAAGATTTAATTCTTTGAAATTGAATAATTTGTAAATGAAATCGTTTACAATTAAAAATATTTCAACGGTACCTTAATCTCACACAAATTTCACTAGTGCAATTTCAATTTTTAAATACAAAACTAAAACCTATGAAATCAAGTAATTTAGATTCTATCTTAAAAAATTGGAAAATCAACAATCTGAAATTTGAATCAATTAATGAAGAGTAAAATTATAATTTATCGATTTTTAATATCGTGAAAATAATTTACATTTAAAATTCAGGAATTGTAACTCGAAGCGATGGTATTTAAATATTTCAAATTTAAAGCTTTAAACGAAGATATCAAAGTATTCCGACAGTAAGTTTTTTTTTCAATCTTTCTTCGTCATTTGTATCTATTCAGAAAATCTTTTCAAGCAAGATATATTCTGTCAAATCGATTTGACATGCTTTCCAAAATATTCGAATTATTATATATATAGATACAAGTAAATTAAATTAATAGTTTTTATACTAAACTTTGACAGAATATTTGATTTCTAATTTACTTAAATCCTAAGGCATATTTTATTGCAAAAATATCCAGCACGGTCGTTGATTTTTCACCAAACTATTTTTATTTATTATTATTATTTTTTTTTTTGGTGGCGAATCCTTGATGAAAAGCAGAAGTATTTAAAGATATTATTATACTTAATTAGGAGATTTAGACGATTAGAAGTCAGAATTGTAAGGAAGACATGTTAATATCACGTTAGTCAGAGTGCCTTTTAATCCCCAAAGAAAGAAAGACGTGCTATTTGAAGAAGAAATAGTGAAAAGCAGTATTTTTTAACATTAAAGCTAAACATTGCACAAATATATACTCGAAACACAAGGATTGGTGAACGTCGCTTTGCAGAGGATTATTTTCCTGATTATGTAAATTTTTTGTCGTAAGGATGGGAATAATACTCTTCTGTAACTGTTTTGGACTTCCATTTTAATGGAATCGTCAAAAACTTCTGTTGATTCTATTAAAGACTATAACTTTCCGAATAAAAAAGCACTTTGCTTTCTCTTCCAGGACAACAAAGTTTCGAATTTTTTATTCAGTCGTCGAGATTTTTGGCATAATGAGAGAGATCAATATTAAATCAGAATTTCCTCCAGACTTAAAACTTTTTTATGAATTGATTTGAAGAATATTTTCGTTTCAAGGATCTAATCAATTCTAATGAATTTCAAAACCTCTAAAAAAAATTTTATAGTGATTTTAAATTTTGCAGAGCGATTTTCATTCAATACTTTTTGTCATGAACGAAGTTGCTTGAAGACAATAATTACTAGCCCACTTATTAGCACAGACACTTTACATTATACAACACAAGTCGAGAACACTTTTGAACAAATTTTTAAACACTTGATGTACACCCAACAGAACAGTGAGTAAAACATTGTGACGGAAGCTATTTAAAAATTTTGAAAATGTTTTCCAGTTTTAGGAGAAAACATTTTCAAGTAACGCAAGTCGCTTAAAGAGAACGATCTGTTGATTGAATTTCGCCTGGAAGTTAATAAATCCAAAGGGGCTCAATTTGTTTTAGTTTAAATTAATTTTTATTGACGATCAGTTTTGCAGAAAATTAAGAACAAGTTGGAATTTTTCTGAGTTCTATTTCTTGCTTTCAAAATTTGCAAATCGCCTCAAATTTTTCGCAAACGTTCTTCAAAATTTTACGAAAATCGAACCCCTTTAGAATTTTTCTTCAGAATATTAAATTAATATGGAAACTTTCTCAGTCTTTTTCGAGAAACAGAAGCATTATGTTTCACAAAACATTAGCGACGAATACTTACAGCTGAGAAGCACAAAGTGCGAAACATGATAAATCACAATGCAAGGATTAATGTCGGTGCTAAGCTGGTGTTAACGTTGGATTAAAACGTGATTTTTGGCGTGACTATAAAAATTCATTTTTTCATCCTGTGTAATAATTGTGACACTTCAGTGAAAAATCCGATTTACGAGGACTCGTCACTAATCCATTTCGCCACTTTTTAAAAAAACGATCAAGTATTCCGTTTCGTCATCTGCACTCGCACTCTCTTGCCGTTCTTAATCCGAATTTGAAAGGCTTTTATTCGCCAATGAGAAGTGCTTTTGGTTCACTACTTTCGGAGATGTTCACGTTCTTATTATTTTTTTTTTGTAATTTTCTCGCCTCCCTTTCCGTCTATCTATTTGTCTATCTATCTATTTGTCTATCTATCTATTGCTCTCTTTCTCTCCCTGTCTCTCTATGACTACAGCCGTTTAGAATATTGGAAGAAACGCTCCAATTATGGAGATCAATATGACCATAGTTACTGCGACGCAGATCATAATCATGATCATTTTCTGTGGACAAAAAGCAGAATCGATATCAGTGAGTATTGTTGTACGACCCGGTAACGACCAACATTGTTGGAGAAAGAGAAATTAATTAGGAAAACAGAATATAGATTTTCGAGAAATTACGGAACAACGAGCACTGCCAATGCGAGCACCAAGACCTGGGCAAAGCTCAAGCTTCTCATTATTATTTATTCTATCTCCTTTGTTTAATATTCATTTTTTTTTATTTTACACAAAGAAAATGATCTAAAAAAATAACTTTACTCTCGTTCATTGGTTTGGAAGAATAATTTATAGTTAGATAATACATTCAAAATAATGAACAGTCTTGTGGGATCCGAGTAAAATATATAATATTTTTTAACAGACTATTTTTCTAGAGTCTTTGCCATTTCAGGAATATGTATATTTTTAATCCTTGAGAATATGTATCAATTTTTGGTTGGATCTGGAGTTTAGTTCAAGTACTAGTTTTTTAAAAAGATTTTAAATAATATTTTTGAAAGAACTTTCATTCAAAAAAATTATAGCATCCAAAGTTTTGAAGTGCTAAATGCAAGAGAAAAGTCCCGTCCATTTCCGGGTTTGAAAAAATTTTCAAACGTTCTATAATGTACTAGTATAAAACAAAAATATTTTCTTGACCGAATCCATTTCAAATCAGACAGGAAGTGCAACTTCAAGTCACAGAATCATTCGCCTCTCAAATATGTTGTTTTTCAAAGGAAATGAGACCACACGTACTTTACCGTTTTGAGAAAAAACATCATTTTCGTAAAGTTACGAGTATTTTAAATTTTAGGCTTATTTTTCAAAAAAACACAAATTTTTGCTTTAAACCTTTGTAACTCTTAACCTAATTGAGGTATTCAAGTTTTCATTCCTGACTGTGGTAAGGTTTATTGTCGTCTTTTGAAATCCGCCGGAAAATTAAAAAAATTTTGAAAATCAACAAAGCGGCGGCGGTTTTTCTGAAAATATTACAGGTAGATTTTTTCGAAAACCCCACCTATTTTTTGCTCAAATTTTTTTACTAAACTGGTACTTCTATAGGGAAGACATTCTGTGAGTTTTATGCGGGCCAAACTAATTTTGAGGCAACGAGAATTTTTTTTAAAGAATTGAATTTTCGCATTTTCCTTAAAAACAATGACCGATTCGATAAAATGCTAAAAAACATTTCTCATTTTAAAAAGTTCTACAAAAAATACCACTTACTCTTTTATGATATCTTGCATTATTTGCAAGAAAAATTAAAAAATTCAATTTTTCGAAAAAAAATTCTCGTGGCCACAAAAATAACTTGGCCTGCATAAAACTTACGACATTTTTTTTTAACTTCGAAAATAAAAGACTCAAAAACTAACATTATCAAATTGAAGCTTTAAAAACTATATTATAACGATTCTAAACTTCGTTTAAAACTCAACACTTTAAAATAAAATTCTGAAGATAAAAAGTTTTTTTAACTGAAATCCTTTGAAGTTGAACTCTTATAATTTGAATCTTTTAAAATGAATAACTGCCAAATTGTAATTTATACTTTGAAAAATTTAACGAATTGGCTACGAATGAAAAATTTACAAAATGGAACAATTGAAATTGTAACGTTTACGATTTGATTGGAAATCTGACATACGGAAATTTTAACGATCCACAATTATTAAACAAATCCTTTAACTATTGGGCTTCCAATTTAAACCAGTTACATTTCGAACAATTTCAAACCATACACTTTCGAACGCTTCAATTTTTAATTTTTTTTTGTTTTGTTTGAAAACTTCATTTCAGATTGTTTATTCTAAATGAGCAGTCAAATCCTGCTGAATTTTTAAATTAAATTCGAAATCGTACTTATAATTTGAAACGTTTTCAATTTGACAGTGTCATCTAATTATGATTATTTCAAACAGATTTGAAATTATTCATTCTTAAAGTCTTGAAAAGTCAATTAGTATTCAATTTTAAATATTAGAGTTCAATTTTTAAAATATTGAATTAATTTTTTTTACAGTAATCTACTTGAAACGTTTTACCATCAAAATTGTTTAATTTCACACACTTAACTGCTGAAGCCTTTGAAGCTATTGAAAAATTTTTTAAATTTGAAAATGAACCATTCGTTCGTTTCTTTTTCAAATAAATGTATAGCATCCAAAATTATGAAGTGAATTTAAAGAAGCCCAATGTAAAAATTCTTTAAAAATCTTGCAGACAATATGTAATATAAAGCACTCTTTCAGTTCAAACCATGAGAATCAACAAATGTTCATTTCATACACTCCCCTTCAATTCTTTCCCACAGTCCCTCAATTTATTTATTCTATCTTTTTCGTGTTATATATACTTTCATTGAAAAAAGAAGTGTGGCAAAACAAAACTAATAAATAAAAATAACAATAGTAAAAACTTTGTTAAATTACAAGTGAAGTTCATCTTATTTACAAGCAGTTGTATAACTGAAATTCATATTGAGCCATTTTGCCCAGGTCTTTTCGCCAAGCCATAAGTTCTGGTGCAAAATTAGAGTTAAAAATAAGGTGCAAAAAAAAACTAATGAAAAAATTGTTCTATAGACTTGAAGAAATTTTAGAATGAAAAAGGGGAAAAATGAACCTCGATGCTCACGGCTTATGTTGTGATGACTGTGTATCTACTGCGAATAATTTCGATATCATTATATCACGACCGGATATTTTGTTTGCCTTGTCAGTAAAGCATTATCGTGCAATTGAAGGAATCGAGAAACTTTAGATAAGAAAACTATTTCATTTTTAAAAATAATAAATTATTTCATTTTCACGGCGACATAAACTTTACACAATCTTTAAAACTAATTTAAGAACATAAACAGAAAAAAGTATGCAAGAAATAGAAAATTTTGAACTTTTTAAAAATAAAAATAGGTAATTTCTACTCAGTATTCAAAAGATAAATATCTATTGTATTTATTGTAAAGTTGTTTATTATAAAGATGACAATGCAGCCTAGACGGCGAGTACTTAAATGATTGCCTGTATCAAAAGGCGTTGCCCATATATTTGCAATAAATGAATAAATTTATCAATCATTTGAAAAATGAACAAGTCGGTCTTGTAAAGTATTATTAAAATTTGTCTACAGATTCGTTACCAGGAAACGTTTTTTTGTTGAAAATGTGTGATAGTATGACTCTGAGTGTGAATTATCTAATCTACTCTACTTCGTGAAACTGCTTAAAGGAATTCAGTTCTCAGCGATTTTTAAAACTTGCTGCCACGTCAGATTTTTTTTCCAAAAACATGAGAATAAAATCCATGAAAAGACGTCATAAACTAAAATGATAAATTCCCAGTCATAAAGTAATTAAAGAGCATCAAAATGAAGAATTTAAAATTTCTTAATAAAAAACTTTAGTTCTGACATTTTTCTCTGTAATTTAAAGCACCAGAAAATTAATGGATCCAACTTTGAAAACATTCTAATCGTCCAAAATTGAATTTATAGTAGTTCAAAATTTTGTGAAAGATTTAACGTAGTTATTTGAAATTGATATATTAATTAATTATTTAGCATTTAGAATTTCATCCCCAGTAAATAAAAATGTAGCAGATTTATCTGAAATCCTTTAAAGAAAAAGCAGCAATTTACGAAACGTGTTCGGTGTCTAAGACTCTAAGCATTCAAGTATCTAATCACATCGCTAATTACTACAAGACTAATGTCGATACTCTGGGGAGGATCTAGTTAATTAAAATCAAACAATGTCAGACCATGCTTCGTGCTGCCTCCCATGTTGATACTCTATCAGCACCGAAAATTATAGTCACAATAATCGATGCAATTACCAAACACGCGTGAGGATGAAAATCTTGCTTCTGCCTCGTTGTCGCTTCATTTTCGGAGTCTCATCGCTAAAACACCTAGAACTACAACCTACTTCGTCGCTTCTACCACAATTTAAATTTAAATTTCAATCACGACATTCATTTTCGCATATCCGGCGTCAGGCTCCACAATGGCGAATATAACGAAATCAACAAATAACATCTAAAATTGTAAACCTTTTTTTCAGATTACATTTAGTCTCACCAATGAATGAAATGACTGATTTTCTTTCGAAAAATTCACATTTTACAAACTGCTTTTGAAACAATATTTTTCTAAATCAAGAAACTCATGAAGAACATGCTACGTGTTTTTTTGTTGAGTCGTAGTTTCTTGTTTCCAACCTCATGAAGTTTCGCACCCTTGAAACTGAAAATGAAAATAAAAAAAAGTAATAAGGGTATAAATCCAGCAGTAGGTAAAGCCTTTTTAGACATAGGACTAGCTAAAAGCGACGGACGAATTCACTACGATCAGGATTAAGAACTTTCCCTTTCAAGTTCACTAAGTGGAGAACTTGTCAAAAGTCTGGGAACTGCAAATGAAAACTTTGTTTCTATTTTCGAGCTCTGAACTTTGCTTCGGAATCGATTCTGTCAGGAATGCTAGTAGATCCTATGGATAAGAATTCTTTTGAGATGAATTTCTCATCCAACCATTATTAAAATTCTTTGAAAATTATTACAGATTCTTAAATAATCTTTCAAGATCGGCTTTCATGTTTAAACAATGGCGGTCTGGTTTCTGAATAAGAAATTAATTTATTTTCTGTCTACGAAAGACCAATTATTGCACCTACTGAGGGATTTATACGAACTGCCGTTTACTTGAACACAATTCTCAGCAAATTGATAATTTGGTCGACTTTCGAGCGCTGGAACTAAAGCTTCACTGACGCTAATTGTCAGTTCAACTTGGAAACTACGAATGTTGCTCACTTTGAGATTTTCAGAAAATCTGTCATTTCCGTTTTCTTTTAAGCACTGGATGAAAATTTGTTAAATCCGAGAAATTCAATTATTAACTAATAAAATAAGCTTTTAGAGTTCAAAATTCCAATTTATTAAAATTTGGTAGGTATAACTCTATTGGTTAATTAAAATAATAGAATTACTGTTAAAATTATTGAAAGACTCGATAATAAAAAATATTTCAAAGTGCTTTGAAGATAATTTTTGTAAACAAAAGCTATCGCGATATTGACTAAAGACTAAAACTACTACTACTACCATTATTTTATTTGGGTTATCGACTTGAACAGGCTACTGGCTAATCAGTGGACGCTCTGGAAGTTGGAAAAGGAGATTAAATTTCAATAGGCAGAAAACAAAGGAAGTGGATTTTAGATTAAGACAAGTAGGCAAACGAAAAATAAAAAAATGAATTCTTACCAGGGGCGGACTGAGCCGCCGGACAACCGGGAAAATGCCCGGTGGCCCCCCCTGCCCCTGACAAATAACACGCAATAAGTAATGTAATCTGAAACTCACTTTCCCAAAAGCCCGGAGGGCCCTCTGACCCCCGGTCCGCCCCTGATTCTTACCCCGAAATCAGAGCCAATTCATTGTTGATAAATAGTTAACGAGAGACTTATCTTTTGATAAGTTCTATTTCACTCTTCGATTGACTAAATTTTGATAGTTTTTAAATATTAAAAAAACTTTTAATAATTTAAATTTGAGGATGTCGAGCTATGAAATCCCAAAATTTTAAAATGTGCAAGTTTAAAAGCCTTTAAATTTGACAACACCCAAATTCAAGATTCTCTCAAATTAAAAGTATACCATTTTTAAAAGGACCTAATTTAAAAATAATGTTTGTAATAAGTATTAAAATTAAAAATAAACGTAAAACTTCTTATAAGGAAAACAAACTTGCGGACAGAAACAAGGAAAAACGTCATTCTGGAAAGAGATGAGGAAAACCTGGGATATAAGGCGAAGCGAAAAAATGTTTTATTTTTCTTTCCAAGTTCGGAGGGGGTCCAAAAGTTGTAGTTTGGTACCCGGATCTCCCACAAAAAGTTAAGGATAAAAATAAATATATCTCATGTTCATGATATCTATAAGTATATCTCATGTTGAAGCTCAAAATAACGAATAATAGCGAATTTTCCGTTATTTTGGTACGAAATCAATTTTATAATAGATGAAAAGGGTTCTAAGAATTAGTATTTACAACTATAATTATCCTCCGAAAACTATGCAGCGATAAAAAATCCAGATACATCGTGAATTGTTATTAAATTTAAATAAATTATATAAAATCATGATTTTTGACGAGTAGATGTTACTTTTATAAATTATTTATATTTTAGAAAACAGTTGACTTTTAAACCCGAAAAGATGAATTTTCAATCTGACAAGTTGAATTTTTAGGTCAAGAAGATGACTATTTAGAAGGTAGTTGAATTTTCAACCTGAAAAGTGGATTTATCAACAACAAAAATATTTAACCCGAAAGGATGGATTTTCAACCAAATATAGAACTTTCAACCAAATAGTTGAATTTACAAAAAAAAAATTCAACCAAAAGGAGTTGCACTTCTAACCAAATAGTTGGATTTTCAAGTCAACAAGATGAATTTTTTAGAGGATAGTTCAATTTTCATCCTGAAAAGTTGAATTTTCTATCCAAAAAGACGAATTTTCAACAAAACAGTTGAGTTTTCAAGCCAAAAAGTCGAATTTTTTAAACAACAGTTGACTTTTAAACCCGAAAAGTTGAATTTTCAATAATTATTTCTCAAGTAAAATAGTCAAAAGTCATGATTTTAAATAATTTATGCAAATTGAATGACAATTTACGATATGTAAGAATTATAGGTGTAAGTACTACGTTTTAGAACCCTCCCCACCCATAAAAAAATCGTGTTAATAAGAAAAGTATCATTTATTCAAGTAAAAACATGATTTCTCTTCTTTTATCAAGTTTAATGACAAATTACGATGCACGCGGATTTTTTGTATGGCTGAATAGTTTTCGGAGGATGATTATAATTGTACATACTAATCAAGGGCACGTCTAACAGGAGTCACGTGACCAAACTAATGCTTGATTTTTAATCTCAATTTTTGGAACGATTTACTCTTTGTAAATAAAATATCGCCCTGAAACTTTGGGAAATGCAAAAGGAAACAGTATCCTACGTTTGTATACAACATTTGAGTGGAAATTTGTAAAAAAAATTTCTCAAAGAAATTAAATCTGTAGCAACGTCAGAATTTTTTTCAAACAACTTATATCCACACGAAATGAGATATCGAGTTGAAATTTTAGGAAATGACATAAACGGCACTAAGGAACGTTTTTATGGCCCTAATTACTTTCAGTTCAAAAAAAATTTTTAATGAAAAACTAAATTTGGAGAATTACCGATCGTGCGACGGCGTACATAACGAAGTTCACAATGACAGTAAGTGACAGGTCTCGGGCTGACACGAGGATCCTAATCGATCCTAACCGCAAAAAAAACTCGATTGCGAGAATGGAATGCTGTTCATGGTTTCTACAGCACGGTCGGTAATTCTTCAAATTTAGTTTTTCATTGACATTTTTTTTCAAATGCAAATAATTAGGAGCATAAAAACGTTCCTTAGTGCTATTTATGTCATTTTCGAAATATTCAACTCGATATCTCATTTCGTGTGGATATAAGTTGTTTGAGAAAAAATCTGACGTTGCTCCAGTTTTAATTTCTTCAAGAAATTTTTTTGACAAATTTCCGCCCAAATGACGTATATAAACGTAAGTTACTGTTTCCTTTTGCATTTCCCAAAGTTTCACAGCGATATTTTATTTACAGAAAGAGTAAATCGTTCCAAAAGTAAAGATTTAAAATCGAGCATTAGTTTGGTCACGTGACTCCTGTTAGACATGCCCTTGACGTCCAGACTTTTTTTTAATTACATAGCAGATACATATTGCAAACTTTGACTGACTGAAATCCGGATTGTTTAAAGTGAAAATTAACGAAGCTATTCCACTTGTTTATGAAAAAAACGTACAAATCTTTTGCAGCCATTTTGTGACCTACTTTCTTCTTAATAATCAAATTGACGCTTAGCGTACACGACAGTATAACTCTTCTGGATTAACAATTGTCCACTTTTATGGCTTTGCGACCGCCGAAAAAAAAGTTAGCCCTGCCGAAAAAACAGTACATCTTTCAATAACAAATAGTTTATCTCCAAAACTATTCACTATTTTGAGCTCAAATTTTGCACACGTTTCCAGCCTAACAAAGCATACATTTTTAGAGACTTCAAAAGATGTACATACATTTGTTGCAAAAACAACTTGATATTGCAAAACGGCCATTTTACCCGGTTTTTATTACTATGTGAGAGAACAAATTAAACAATCTCGACGTTCGACCAACCAAATTATAGACCTTTTTAACAGCTACAATTTCTAATTCAACTTTTTTTCTCGCAAATCAATACCTTGATCGCTATCTCGCAAAATCATGATTTCGCCAATTTTGAACATTGCGCAATTCGCGCAGTGTATAGATTTTTGCCTGCAAACATGTAGGCCTTCATCCCATGCACCAACATTACATAATTGTACACTTCATTTTCATTCTAAAATTTTGTGGTGAAAAAATGCTTCATTCCCTGGACTACAAACGATTCCGTGACATCGCCAGGGTCAGACTACCCGATTTCATATGAAATTGGTCAATATTCAAAAGTCGGCGAATTTTACTGAGGCTATTTTGTTTTGGTTTTTTTTTTAACTGGACGAGCCAGACGAGCGAAAGGGCTTCTATCATTTTATAATATTTATTTTCTCACCCATTATTTTATTTCGAAAAAAATCCTGAGAAAATTGTAAATAATTTTACAACCATTTGGATTACTCGATTTCTAAATTTTTGGCATTTAGAAAAGACTAATGATATGAAAACCAATGAAATCGAATTTTCTGAAGTAAAATAAGGCATTTTGTATAATTAGCAAGCCGTAGTATAACTTATGTGCCATAAATGTCAATGCCATAAAGCGATGTATGACTAGACAATGTTTTCAAAACTAGAAAATACGTTTATGCGTAAAATTGTTATTATAATATGACTGCATATGATGCAGGAATGTTCGTTTTTAGAATACGATTCCACTGCTAACTCAATTTCGACCAAATTGGCGTATAACGCACGCTTCGTTTACAAAATTCATTTTATTTTAAATATAATTATTTAATAAAATCAGATTAATATTTCAGACTGGAATCACGACGAATGCAACGCAATCGATACGTTCGCTAGTTAAAAACCTGACCGATGTGAATCGTCACATCAGAACAGACAAATTGCTAAACGCCGTTGGCTGGGAATATCTCCGAACAAAGTCTCTCGTCCTTGAAGACGGAGGCTACAATCTTGTTCAAAAACAGAAAGGATTCCAAATGATAAATCCCACAGAAGACTGGTTTCCAGGTATTATATTTGAAGAGTGTGATTAAAAAGCCTAAAAAATATAATACATGATTTCCTGAAAGCGCTTGCTTTAATTCGCTTTTTTAGTATTAAAAAAAAACATGAATTATCAAAAAGTATCAATCCACAAGGCGTAAACGTGACTTGCTCCACAGAAAGTGAACACACTTGCGAAGTAACGTTCAGCAGAAGTCGAATATATTTAGGAAAAGCACGACTAATTTTTAAACGCCACATTTTTACATTATTCCTCGGAAACCACATGACTGTTTTATTTCATTTATCAGTTTTAATATCTCGGGAGCAAGTTTTTGTTTTATTTTTAAAACATGAATTACAATTTTAATTCACGTTAACCTCCACCGTGATAGACGCCTTCACCTGAAGCTGCAACTTATTCTCTACTTTTTTCAACACTATGTAATTATTTTTAAGTTAATTTGGTTTTATTCCATTTACAAATCAAATATATAGAAACAAAATAGGTAGTTCTTTTCCAAATTACGAATTTCGCGTTTAATTATAATTTAAAGTCTGTGTCTCGAGACGCAAAAGATTACTTCTGATTATATAATGATCTCTGTCTACAGGCATCAATAATCTCATCAGCGATTTTTCTTCCTGGGACTGGACTTACGGAAAGACACCTAAGTTTATTGTCACTCGTCACGTCGAGATGACGGCGCCAAGCGGTTCTAGTCATCGTCTAAAATTAATCCTTGAGGTAGAAAAGGGAATCGTAGAAGATATACAGATGGCTTTGCCAGCCGACTTAGTTCCATCAGGATCTAATCAGAACGCAAGTGTGATTACAAATCTTCGGGGTACAAGGTACAGCCACGACATGACTGAGAATATAATCACCGCGATTGGGGGCAAAACAGTCCATACCGATACTTCCCAAATCACGGATGAGAATGACATCGCAGCTACTCAATGATTATTATCACTGCTGGACAACAGTGAGGACGAAGATACCTGATTAAAAATAGAGAGAAAATTTATCTGGTATTAAGAGAGGGATACCCTTAATTTTTATCGGTAGTTTAATATCGATTTTACTACAAATATATATTTAATATTGTTATTCGTATCTAAAACTTTAATTGCTGTTGATAGGAAGGATAGTTACGAACTTCGATGTGATAATTTTTATTAGTTTTTATTCAAACTAGTTTCTATTCAGTTATTTCTAATCTGCTTCGCCAAAGGTGCGACATATTCTATAGTTACTAAAAAAATAAAGGACTAGAAACTTGTCTCTTGTAGTATTATACTCTCTAGGAATTACGTTTCATCACTGTAGGTAAGACCGACCACTAGTGAACTCGAAAATTAGTTTCCAAATTTAGAAGACCGACTATGAATACTTTTTACAGGGTTGCTACAGAAAGCTGGATTCGAAATTCCATGACTTCCACGTTTTCCAGGTCTACTTTTTGAAAGATTCAGTCAATGCTATTCAATTTCAACACTTTCTACTGATGGCAGACTAATTTACCAACATTTTCTTGTATAATTATTAATAAATGCAAATGTAAAGGACTTTTCAATAATTATTAAATTCTAAACAATTCTCATTAATATTATTATAAAATTTTAAAAAAACTCCGTAATTATCATCATATTATTTCTGTTTGTAAAAAAAATCAAATTGGATCAATTCGAAAACTTAAAATTTGACGTAAGGTACTAAAATAATTATGAACACTGAAATAGGTGCGACCAAAAAATTCGTCATTTTTTCAAAATTCCATGACTTCCAGGTTTTTCAGAACTTTTTCAAAATTCCATAACTATTCCAGATCTTCCAAGTTTTATAGCAACCCTGTTTTAAGAAGTATTATTGAGTGAAGAAAAAAGTTTGAGACAACTACATCAATAATTTCTTTTCTTAGAAACTAATCTGGGAATGAGATTTGTAGTTTTCTCATACTTTTTGCTCACCCTAGACAAATTGAAATTGGCTCATTATTTTATCTGTTTAGCTATCACAATTATCAGTACTAATCAAGAGGAACCAGAATAAGATAACCCCAGTTTCACAATAGACCTTAACTTACGAACTAAAATTGTTTTCTACAATTGAATAATTCTCATGACGCAGTGAAAGTACGTTTCACATTCATAAATATACAACTGCAAAATTGAACGTGTGTGAACTATTCAAACGGATCTTTAATGTCATCGCACTTATTGTTTGATAAATTAGAGCTATAAAAAAAGAACATTTTTATTGAAGATTTTTGGGTTTCTAGAAGAATTTTTTAAATCTAAATTTGAAAGTTTAATTTGAGCAAATAAGCTTGCATTCAACTGAATTCGGTTAAGTTCCGATGAATTCAATTTAACAGAATTCACTTGAAATTACACGAATTAATCTGAAGTTTACTCGGAAATGCTTTGAAATTCCTTCAAATTCACTTTATTTCACTGGAAATGACTTGAATTAATTGAAAATTCACTTTAATTCATTTGAGGTTCACTTGAATTCATTGAAATTCACTTGTATTAAGTCAAATTGAATTGATTTATTTGAAATTCTGTTAAAGTCACTTAAATTCATTTAAAATTTCCTTACGTTAAATATGAGCGATATTGGGATAATTACTTATATTAATTTAAAATTAACATGAGCTCACTTAATTTCACTATAATTTACTGAAATTCACTTAATTTAATTAAAATTCACTCGAAGTCATTTAAAATTTACTTGTATTTTGTAAAATTAAATTTAATTAATTTAAATTCACTTAAATTCATTGAAATTTACTTGAATGCATTGAAATCTACTTGAACCCACTTGATTTTACCAGAATTTATTTAAATTAATTTGAAATTTACCTGAAATAATTGAAATTCAGTTCTACAATTAAAGTTCAGTTCAGTTAAAAGTTCAATCAAATCAGCCACGAATCTCGATCTAAATTCCGTATAAAATTCCTAAAAATATTTCCTTATTATGAACGATAAAAACACGAAAAATCCCCCTTCATTCTCGTTTTCGAAAATATTCTGCAATTTAGAATTCTCCATAATTTTATAACTTTATCTACGCCACTCGATTACGTGATTTGCACGCTGTTATCACCTCATCAATCAGAAATACTCTGATTTAGTATACTTTTCGCAGTAATTATAATTCAATTATTATTGTCAGAGTCAAAGATTATGCTTCAATAATCTTTTTTGGATCAAAATTCTTGTCTCAATCTCGTCGGGTGCAAGGATACAAATTTCTGTGAAGCATCACCTCTCGATAAGGTGGTGGCGGAGTTCCTGGACAAATTTGAGACTCGGAGGCATCAGTAGCATCCACCTCGTTGTATCGCCAGATATTTTGCAGTAGAGATGTTCTTTGGGAAATGATATTTGTCGATCCGAGAGGATTTCGTCTTTGGATCCTGAGAAGTCTGCAGGATAAGGCTGCGGAAAACCAGAGGTAGATCAAAATCAGGGTAGATACACTTCCAAGAAGAAATCCGATCCCGATGAACCAATAGGGGGAAGTATTTCTCATGGAATTTTCTAAATCGTCAAAATTTTGAGTGAAGTTGATGGTATTCAAAGTATTCAGGGTATTTTCATTCTCCTCTTTTATGAAATCTAAATCCCAACCATTTTCTGGCTTTGGTGATTTTTCTTCCAGCAAAGGACGAAATTTGGATACTTTTTTAAATGGGGCTTCAAATTTAATCATCTTCTCAAACTTCTTCGGCCCAGTGAATTCACAAAAAGGGGTGAATTTCACTTTTCTAATAAAAAGGTAGGCTTGGAGTTCTTGCATCACTCGATTACAGGACCAGGGATTTCTGAAAAAAATTTAAAGAGCTTTTGGAATTCATTTCATCAGACAAAAATTTCACTAGCCTTCAATTGTTAATTACTCGTTTTCCGACTGAAGAATGAATTATTGATCGATAGCTTACAAGGCAAGAGTAACTTAATTAAGGATGATCAATTCACTTTCAAAATATTTATGAGTCAATTCAGGTCGGTCAATTCAGTACCAAATGTTAATGAGAACGTCTAACAGGACAATAAAAATCTAGAAGTTTTTTCAAGTATTTCAATTTACCTTTTATAATTAAAGGAATTGGGAACCTTCAATCTGAAATTCACCTTCGATTTGAAATTCATAAAAATTTGGTTTTCAAATACCTGAACTAATTAACTAATTTAATTTAATTGATACTAATTGGTAATTAAGTAGATCAATTTCATAAAATTTATTTCATAGGTAAAAATGAAATAAAAAATTATTATTGAAACTCACCTATCCAATAAAATTGTTTTCAAAGACGGAACACCTTGTAAAACTTTACTATTAAGTTGAATCATCACATTTTTTGACAGATTCAATTTACTCAGTTCTTTCAAATTACTGAAGGCATCTGCAGGTAAATAGCTAATTAGGCACTCACTGAGGTCAAGATCCTGTGAATATAAAAATAAAATATCTTAAATGGTTAATTCTATAATATTCTGCAATTAACAGTTGACAATTTTTATTTTCTACATTTTTAAACTTTTTCTTTGCTATTGTATCATCGAATTAATGATTCTAGAACAAAGGTCAATAATAGACTCTTGAGACAATAGAACAATACTGATGATCGTTAACTTTTTATTATTCATTGCAATTTCCTCCATTTGAATATCGAAAAGGCGAAAACAACTTGCAATTCTAGTAGAATTTTAACTCAAATCAATGTAAATTAAAATTCTGTATTTTCTAAGTCTGCACAATTTCTGTATAATGGAAGATTCAAAAGAAATTATTCAGTGTTAAGCGTTGGAGCGCAGTGAGCTTTTTTTTAAAGCTTTTTTTAATTTAGAATTGGAAGGGAGTGGGAAAAGTATTAATTGGTTTCAAAATAACTCCCTTAAAGTTTCATTTTTAAAAAAAATCCTTCCTCACCCGCATCGATGTTATACATGAAAATATAAAAAAAATCGCACAATTCTCATTATTTTATGAGAAAAACAATATTTCTAATGCAGGGATTAGTAGGTAAAGTTGCATACTGCAACTAGATTCGTAACTGTGTAGTGTAGACCCCGTTATAAAATTCCTTATGTTCCCACAATTAATTTAAAATTGAAAAAAATTATAAAAACTCGGATTTTCGCTATTTTCTATCAACTATCGCACGTTTCTAGACTCCCTGTCCATCAAAAATTTAATATACGTGGCTGGACCTGTATGTGGAATAGTTAAATATAACGAAATATTTTTAAAATCGAAATTATGATCATTTTCTGTATAATTGCAAAAAATGTAAAAGAATCGCTTTCCTCCCTATTATGACAGTTTTAGTACATTTCCTACAATCCTGTGAATTTTATTCTGACATTTTCTAGAACCGAAATTGAACAAAATATATTTTAGTTATTAGCATAACAAAAATATTATTTCACATTCACTTTCAAACTTGAAATATACGGCATGTTGTATGCCGTATATTTGAAATATGAAAAAACTATTTTTGTGAATACTAATAACTAAAATAAATTTGTTTACTTTCGGTTGAAGAAAATGATAGAATACAATTCACAGGATGATATGAGATATTCTAAAACTATCATAATAGCGAGGAAACTGATTCTTTTGAATTTTTTGCAATTTTACGTTGCAGAAAATGATCATAGTTTCGATTTTTTAAATATTTTTATATATTTTACTATTCCACATACATTTCCAGCCACATATATTAAATTTTTGATAAGCAGGGAGTCAAGAAACGTGCGATAGCTATTAGAAAAAGTGAGAATTCAAGTTACAATTTTTTGCAACTTTAAATTAATTTTGGGAACATAAGAAATTTTATGACGGGGTATAAACTATACAGTTACGAATCTAGTTGCAGTATACAACTTTTTTTGCTAATTCCGGCCTTAGAAATATTTTTTTTCTCATAAAATAATGAGAACTGTGCGATTTTTCTTTATTTTAATGTATAACATCGATGCAGGTGAAAAAGGCTTTTTTAAAATTAAATTTTATGGGAGTAACTTTGAACCCAATCAACAACTTCTCCACCCCCTTTCAATTAGAAATTAAAAAAAAAAGTTTTTTCACTGCGCTCTATTCACCGTTCATTCAAAACCATAAAATTGTTCAATTTTGACTTCGTTAATCTCAAATTCTCGAATATCCAACATTTCAATTTTAAATATCTTATAACCTTGTTTATTTTAAAATTGATCAATTTGATTGCATTTAAACAAACAAATAGAGATTAATTCATTAAAAAATATTTTAAATAGGAAAATGCTAAGTTTGTAGAACTAATAAAGTAACACAATTGAAAAAGTATACTTACAGTAAGACTTGAAGATCCTAATTTGGGAAAATGCAGGTTGAAATTATTTCTCTGAAGCTTTAATATCCTCAGTTTTGTATTTTGTGCGAAAGTATCTGGTAAAAGATAATTCAAGTGATTTCTCGACAAATCCAATACAGCCAACTCGGTGAGTTTCGCAAAAGCCGCCAGGCCAATTTCGTTGATTCCATTCTCGGAAAGATTGAGGTATCTAAGTTTCGTTAATCCAGCAGCCTGAAAAAAAAATTTTTAGTAATTTTAAAATTAACTAATAAACTTCTTACTCTATTTTCAAATAAAACTATCTCATAATTTTCATTATTTAGTCAACTTCATTTAATATCAAACAGTTAAAAAGTCTTTAAATCAAGCGATGTCGAATTCACTACGAAGTATTTCAATTTCAGTTGCAATCAATTTCTTTTGATTGTTAAATAAAAATTGTTTAATTTATTACTGAAGGAAAAATCAGAGGCATTCGACTCAGAACAATTGACACAGAGGAAAAAGACAATTACAAAAGTAATTACATTTTGTTTCAAAAAACGTGAACTCGACTTCACTTTTTATATAGTCAATGAAATAAAGTATCAGGTAAAACTCTTTTTTCTATATAAATCTTCTGCCTGGTGACTGAATGTCATTATCAAGGTACGTTTTTTAGCTGTTGACGTATTTATTATACATATTTACGTTGCGAAACTCTTACAAAAAACAACTTCTGGTTTTACGTCATGTCATTCGTATAGATAGATTATCGCTTTCTGTAAATTATATTATTTACTGTTATTCCATATTTTCCTTATCGAAAATAAATATTTCATTACAACAAACATTCGATTGATTGTTTGTTTTTATAATGTTTTTTGCAATCGCGAAATGCGTTTAGTTGCATACTTACAAGAGTATTCTTAAGGGGGATTTCGATTAAGAAATTATTTAATATAGAAACCAAAAATGTAGGAGCAAAACAATTGAAAAATCTTGAAGGTATGTTCCTTTTTAGTGATTCACAGCCCCAGGATACTTATGAGTCAGATTATTTATCTTTCTGATCTCAATTCTCAAGACTAGTGATAAAACATTACAGTGCTGAGTACTCAAAAAAATTATTGGTGACAACAAATAAAAAGTATTTATACTCTTATCACACTCACAGATTCACAATATGAATTTAGTAAAACATAACAAAACGTTAATATATAAAACTTATCTTTTACGTACTTGTAAATAAAATACTTATAATGGATTAAATGTATTGCATATTACATGCATTGCAAATAACTTTAGGTAAACTTGGAAAGTTCTATTGAAAACATAGTTTTGAGATGCATGTATCAAAAAATGTGCATTATATGAAAACTTAATATACGTAATTGTATGCAATATGAAGTAGATACGCGTTACAATTTAACAAAATAAAATTACTATATGCCCAGGGCTGCTAGGCTAGTGCTGCTGCTAGTGACTAAAACTGATAAAAAGTGACTAAGGTGCATTAATAATATGACTAATGTTTTTTTTGAATTCAAAAGAATTCGATGAAATTCATAAGAATTTAGAGTAAATTCATAACAATTTAGTTACAACAAGTTGAATTCAACGAAAAAATTCAAGAGAATTCCAAAGAATTCGGGGTGAATTCGACACAAGTCAAAAGAATTCCAAAGAATTCAGGATAAATTAATAAAAATTTCAGGGTGAATTCCAAATGTTTCCAAATGAATTGAAAAACAAATTTCAAATCAAAAATATTCCACTGATTTCAGTAAAATTGGAATGAATTTACAAGATATAGAGTGAATTTAAAAGAATTCAGGGTGAATTCAATTAAAATTCAAGAGAATTCCAAAGAATTAGAAACAAGTAAAAGGAACTCAGGATAAATTGATAATAATTCAAACTAATTTTTAAAAATTCATAAAATCCAAAATATTCCATTGATTTCAGAAAAATAGTAGGGAAGTTAGAAGAATTAAAGTGAACTGAAAAGAATTTAGGATGAATTAGAAAAAATTCAAGAGAATTCCAACGAATTCAAAAGGATTAAAAATACTTCAGGATAAATTAAGAAGAGTTCAAAATGAATTCAAATGAATTGCAAAAAATTCAACAAATCCAAAATATTCCACTGATTTCAGTAAAATTGGAGTGAATTCAGAGAAATTCAAGAGAATTTGATGAAATTCATACGAATTCAAGATGAATTAAAAATAATTCAAGGAAAATTGAAAAAAAATCAAGAGAATTTAAAAAAATTCAATAAAATTCATAAATAGGTAAAGATCTGAATTCAATATTGGTAATTCTTTGAGTTCTCTGTTTTAATTTATTGAAAGAAAAGTGACTACAGTGATCTCTTTATTTGAGAAAGTGACTATAGTGACTTTATCTTTAAAAAAGTGACTAAAAAGTGATTTGAGAAAAAAGTGACTCAAAGTGACTTGAGTGAAAAAAGTGACCTATTCAAACCAAAAAGTGACCAAAAGTGACTAATTTCTAACGCAAAAAGTGACTAAAATTTACTAAAAGTGCCTAATGTGCATTAATAATGTGACTTAATGTTCTTTTAAATTATAATAATTCGATGAATTTTAACGAATTCAGGATAAATTCATAAGAATTCAGAATTAATTCAAAACAATTAAAGCTAAATTCAAAAGGATTCAAATGAATTTTAAAAATCCTAAAAATTCCAATCATTTTAGCAAAATTGGAATAAACTTAGAAGAATTTAAGAGATTTTGACGAAATTCATAATAACTTGAGTGAAATGAACAAAATTAAAAAAATTAAAAAATGTCCATCCAAGTGAAAAAATGGGAGTGAAAAAAATTTAGATCGAATTCAACCGGATTCAAGGAAAATTCAACAAAATTTAAGTGAATTGAAAAAAAATTCAAAAAATAAAAAACCAATGAATTAAATCAGGGTTACTAGAAAATCCCGAGTTCGAAATTCCCTGACTTTTCCCTGACGTATTTTTTATTTTCCCTGTCCGTTATAAATTTTTCTCTCACGTAAAAAAAACAACCTTACACCTAGAAGATCAATCATGTCAATGCCAAAAAGTGAAAGAATTCGATAAAATTGATAAAAATTCAAGTGAACTTGAAACAATTCAAAAATATTTTTGAAATGCATTGACTTCATTAAATTTGGAGTAAATTTGCAAAAATTCAAAGGAATTAAAAAATATCCAGTATAAATTAATCAAAATTTCAAATTAATTGAAAAAAATCCAAAAGATTCCATTGATTTCAGTAAAATTAGAGCGAATTTAGAAGAATCGAAGGGAATTCCATAATTCGATGAAATTCATAAAAACTCAAGTGAACTTCAAGCAATTCAAAATATTTAAAAAATGCATCGAATTCATTAAATTTTGACTGAATTTGCGAAAATTCAAGGAAATAGAAAAGAATTCAGACAGAATTTAGAATAATTCAAGTGAAACAAATTTTTTTTAATTCAAAAAATTCCGTTGAATTGAGAGAAATGGGAGTGAACAGAATTACTCAATGTAGAGGCATTTCAGAAAAATGAAAATACGATGAAATTCATGTAAAATTTAAGGTGAATTTTTCAAAAATTCAAGTGAACTGAAAACAATTTAAAACTATTTAAAATATTCATGGAATTCATGAAAAATTGAAGGTGAATTTTTTAAATATTTAAGTGAACTGAAAACAATTTTAAACTATTTTAAAAATTCATGGAATCATTACATTTGGAGTAAATTTAAAAGAGTTTAAGGGAATTTAAAAGAATTTGATGAAATACCTAAGAATTCCTAATAATAATACCTAAAAAAAAGAAAGTTTAAAAGACTTGAGGGTGAATTTAAAAAAAAACTAAAAAAAAATCCATTGCATTAAATAGAATTAAGTGAACTAAGAAGAATTCAGGGAGAATGAAAAAAATTCAAGATAATTCTAATTAATTCAAAAAAGACTTGAGGATAAATTAATAAGATTTCAGGGTGAAATCGAAATGAATTGAAAAAAATCCAAAATAAAATATTACAATTATTTTCCAAAATTTTCGTTCCATGTCAAAAATTCTCTGTTCCAAGTCAAACAATATGTAATTATTTACGAAAATGTCCTGTACGAAAATCTAAATTATAATTCTTTACGGAAATTTCCTGTTCCAATCCACAATTACATTTATTAAAAAAAATTCCCTGTTCCAAGTCGGAAATATATTTATTTTCAACATTTCCTATTATAATTAATAAATATTGACACTCCTTTCTTCTAAAATTTGGAAGAGGGAAGTTTCAAATTTTGGCAAATTTTTATTTGCAAAAAAGAATAATATTTAGGATCAGACAAATTCTGGCTTGGAACAAGGAATTTTCAAAATCTGACGTATTCTGACTTGGAACGGGGATGGTTTTTGTAAACTCCCTTTTTAAAAATGAGAATTAAAATTATTTTCCAAAATTTCCCGTTCCACATCAAAAATTACCTGTTCTAAGACAAAATTATAATTCTTTACAGGATTTTTTTTATATTTTATGTATTTATTCCCCGTTCAAACTCATAATTATGATTCTTTTAGAAAATTCCCTATAACAAGTCACAATTAAATTAATTTCAAAAATTCCCTGTTCCAAGTCAGAATTATATTTATTTACCAAATTTTGTATTATAATTCAGAAATATAGTAATTCCCTTTTTCCAAAATTTGGAAGATGGAATTTTAAAATTGTGACGAATTCTGACTTGATACAGGGATTTTTTTAAAAATTCTCTTCTTCAAAATCAGAATTAAAATTTCCTGTTCTAACTTAAATTATATTTCCTTACAGAAACTCCCTGTCATAAAGAAAAAATTATGATTCTTAACGAAATTTCCTGTTTTAAAGTGAACTTGAAATAAAAATTATAATTCTTTATGGAAATTCCCAGTTTTAGTTCAGAATTATAATTCTTTTGGAAAGTTCCCTATACCAAGTCACAATTATATATATTTCCAAAATTCCCTGTTCCATGTCAGAATTATATTTATTTACAAAATTTTCTATTATAATTCAGAAATATAGTAACTCCCTTTTTCTAAAATTTGGAAGAGGAAAGTTTCAAATTGAGAGGAATTCTGACTTGATGAAGGGATTTTTTTTTTATTCTCTTCTTCCAAATCAGAATTAAAATTCCCGGTTCTAAGTTAAATTATATTTCTTTACAGAAACTCCCTGTCCTAAAGTAAAAGTTTTAATTCTTAACAAAATTTCCTGTCCTAAAGTGAAGTTAAAATAAAAATTATAACTCTTTACAGAAATCCCCAGTTTTTTCCAAAATTCCCTGTTCCATGTCAAAATCATATTTCTTTGCGAAAATTCCCCGTCCTAAAGTAAAAACTATATTTCTTAACGAAATTTCCTGTTCTAAAGTGAACGAAAATTCCCAGTTCTATCTCAGAATTATAAAACCTTTTAGAAAATTCCCTGTTCCGAAGTCAAAATTATAATTCTTTACGAAATTCCCTGTTCCAAAGACAAAATTATAATTCTCCACGGAAAATCCCTATCCTAAACTCAAAATTATATTTTTTTTTACTGAAATTCCCTGTCGCAAAATCAAAATTGTAGTTCTTTACTATAATTCCAAATAGAAATTATAATTCTTCACGGAAATTCCCTGTTTATATTTCTTTTATTTATACACTGTTTTGACTCGGAATTAGAGTAATAAAATATATGAAACCAATTATAATTTGCATATTAGTACATCCGAGAGAAAAATCCCGGTCATTTCCCGATTTCCCGGTCACGTAGGCACGCTGTATTAGCAAATATATGTGTTATTTTTACACAAACGCAGTAAGTGCGTGTTACCAAAAACACATGCATTTACAGCAGTTTACAGTTTTACACATAAGACACATAATTCAACACAATTTATGAAGACCTCAGGGCCCGAAGAAGCATCATCCATCCATGCTCTCAGTTAAAAATACCAGTGAGAAAACCTCCTACAAACATCAAGAAATCACAACGAAATACAAGAAAAACTCTGAAACTGAAAATTCAAAAACTTACCGCGAGTTCGTAGTTTGCCAAAGAAGAAATCGAGTTGTTTGAAAAATCAATTGCTTCTACAAGACCCGAAATTCCTGTTTCAATGCTGTACAACCGTTTATTCGCACATGTTGCACGTTTGAGTCCGAACCACGTATCACAAGTACAAAATATCGAGCATCCATAGTCAACACTTTTTACAACCGGCAAAAATTGCAAAAGCGTGATTGCGAACGTAAAGACTAGTGCGTTCCTCATACTTTTTTTCTGTCATCTATAACAAAATGTACGAAGAGTAAACTTAGTTGAAGAATCACTCCCACTTTGTTGTACAACGTTATTCTATAAGCAGCACAATGCGAAGAACCCACATTGTCTCATAGAAATTTCGGTATTCATCGAACGCAATAAACTGTTACAAGTGACATACCTGCAACTGCCAATAATCGACCTAATCTTATCATTTCGCACACTTGTGAAATTTTTCCTACGGCCAGACACGTCACACTGCAGTTTCAGCCGCCACTTTGAGTTTGGAGAACCTTCTCACTTTTCTTTTTCTTTTCTACCTGCTATTGGGCCCTGCCTGCCAAACCCAGGGACGCCGATTTCGGTACCTGCTCAACTATATATCTTTATTTCGAGCGAGGAAACTCTCGAGATTAGAATATATTATGAGACTGTAGCGAGTCTAGAATCTAGATGTCACGTGGTTGAGATGAGAGCATGTGAGGCACTGAGAATGACAACTTGTAGTGGAGTCAAATAAGACGTGAAAAATGAAAAAGCTCAGACAGGAGCTCGTCCATAGATTTTTATAAAACCTTGTATTGTGTTGCTAAAAATGTGTGCTAAAAAGTTAAAAAATCAGAAATTCTCTAGAAAACAGTTGAATTTTCAACCAAAAAGTTTATTTTTAACCAAACAGTTGCATTTTTAACCAAAAAATACAGATTATTTCTACCAAAAGAGATAAATTTTCGAACCAAAAAGACGATTTTTGTACAAAAGAGTTGAATTTTAAACCCGAAAATATGAATTTTCTTCAAAAAAAGTTCATTTTCAACTAAATACATAATCAGTCATTCTTTTGTAACTGTCACCTGGCACCGAAAAAAAATTAATGAAATAACGGATGGAACTATTTCTTATTCCAAGAAAAGCTCACTCTTTCAGTTCCAAATATCTTTTTTAGCTTGTTTTGATACTTGATGTTTTTTTTGTTGTTGAAAATATACTAATTAAATTTTCAATATTTCAAGTCAACTTTTTTAGTTTTTTAATTTTGACCCTAAATTTAGTTTCTAAAACTCGAAATAACCCTTCATTATGATTTTATGAAAACCTACCAATTTAAAAAAAATTTCAAAATCTTGAGTCAACTTTAGGAATTTTCTGATTCTGACCCTGAGTTTGCATTCTAAGACTGAGACATTCTGTCATTCTAAGACTTTTAACATGTATTTTTTCATAAATTGTTTTACTAGGAACTATGAATACGAAAATTTATTTTCTCAATAGTTTTAATCGTTGAAATATGGACTAGCACAATTGAAGCCTTGGATGGAAGAAGAGCACATAGGCCTATATGCCCTTTTTCCGTAAATTGCATTAAACGACGGGGGCATGGCTTTCACATACACTCAAATCTCCATATACTGCGCCTCGGCTTACTGCGCCCCTAGAATTCTTCCAGCTCGCACACTCGCGTACATATTTCGAATTTATTTTTAAATACATGCGGAAAATCCTCTTTTTATTAATTAGTCTCCAAGATCAAAAAAGGTCCATCCTTTATGATAACAAGAATCTACATTTGTACAAAATACATTCAATTAATATCCGGGCCGAGGTAGATTTTTCTCATTTCTCCCAAAAACAATTTGGCCAGTAATCGATACAAGAACATCAAAATATTAATTAATTAATTACCCTGGTCGATGAAATAAGATCAATATTTTAAATTATGTATTCCTACTGGAAATGCTTCATACGGCCGTAACTGTTTTTATCGTAGAAATTCTCGGAAGAATCTCAAGGTCAAAATAACCAATGCCCGAGACCCGCATTAACTCGAGAGTTGAGTGTATATCATACAAAGTATATTTCAAAATTCGCATGTTTACATGAGTTCTAAACATTACAGGGTCAGCGCGCCTCGCCCTAGTGTAGTCGTATCTTGTTGTTGGTACTACGAGTATAACGCTTTCAGTGAAATTAACTAGCTAACACGCCGCACTTCAGTATGACGTAGTTCGTAAAAAAATTATTATTTTTCAGTGCATTAATGTTAGTTAAAAAATAATTGAGTGCTCAAGAAAAACATAAGATTTAGGAAAGAGAAAACTTGTATTCCGGTCGACTTGGTTAAAATAAGCGAAAAAATGTAAACGACTTAAGGGAGAAAGTTATGTGTCTCATTCCAGAAATGGAAAAGTTAATGCAGGAAAGAAATTTAGCTACATACATTACAGAGTGTTGTTCCAAAGAGTGCCACAAGAAGTATGTTATTGACGAACAGGAATCCATTAACAATTCTTTCTGGAAAAGTGATTCAAAAAGAGCTCAAAATTTATTTCTTGCTAACTGTATGTGGGCACAACCCGAAAAAGATCACCGCCGCCGAGCGGTGAATCCGGTTCGTAAGAGAGAAAATATCTGGATTTATCATTTGAACAAAAACGAATTGAAAATAACAGTTTGTCAAAAATTTTTTACTGAGTTTACTGAAAATTTCAATGAAAAGATTAAAGATAATTCAAAGGAAAGTTAAAACTGGCGATACTTTCGAAGAAAGGAGAAGAAAACACGAGAACAGACTATACAAATTAGATGATGAAGTTTGGAAATTAGTGGAATCTCACATTCGCTCTATCCCATACAAAAAGTTTCACTATCGTCAGCACAAATCAGCGTTAAACTACTTCAACAGTCCTGATTTAAGCGTAAGAAAACTTCACAAGCTTTTTCAAAAGCATTTTGAGAAAGGAACTGGAGAAACTCTTAGTATAGAGTCAACCAAAAACCGATGTTTGTGACTTTTGCACAAAATGTTCAGAAAAACTTCAAGTAGATCCTCTTGACTCTTGCAATGCTGACTATGAGACTCATAAGACTAACTACAAACTCTATTTTGAAATTTAGAACAAATTCATTGAACAAACAACCACAAATAATACGATATTTTAGTCTGCGAATTTGAGAACGCCCAGAATTTCGCTATTTCAAAGACCAACGTTACGTCCCAATTTTACAAACGATTGCTGTGGTTATACGTGTTTAATATCCATATTCATAATGATAAAACATCTTTTTTTGTATAATTTCATGGAACATGACGCAAAAAAGAAAGCTGACTCGGTAAATTCGTTCCTGTACGACTGTCTCTTGAAGAAACTAAAGGATAACCCTGAAATCAAGACGATAGTGCTGTTATCTGATGCTGCTGGCGTACAGAACAAAAATTCAGCTATGGTGTCCTTCTGTCTTTGGTTTTAGAAACTATATGTCTTGAAATTATCCATCTGTTTCCTGTGAAGGGACATTCTTTTGGACAGTGCGATAGAAACTTCGGCATTATTAGATCTTACATAAAAAATAAGGAGACCATGGAGACAGCAAAAGAGGACCTCGAAGCAATGGTTCTCTGCAGAAAAGAACCCTGCCCTTTTGAAGTCGTTATGGATCATACTCTAATTGAAAACTGGACCGAGGCTTTGTCATATTTTTTCATGAAGCATCCAACAAGTAAAGGTAAAAAGTTCGCGATTTGAAAATGTGTTGTAAGAAGCCTATACCAGTACCTGGATGGAAACAGCAGAATGTGGATAGAGAATATTTTTCAGGCAGCGAAGAAAGTAACTAATGAAGCTAGTGCAGAGAAAATCTTGTCATCTGAGGAATGTGAGTAATAGTACCAGCGAGATCTTCCTAGCAATTAAAAAACACGAGAACTCATTGTAAATTTTCTCGAAACGCTATTTTGGCTTTTGTGCTCTTCTTCCATCCAAATTCCAAGGCCTCAATTGTGTCCTATCCGATACAAATGGGGTGTTAATTAGTGAGAAAACGGAACAACTTTCGAGCAAAATAAATATATGAGGTGTAAACATCGTACCTATAAAATCTCTTAAATAATTTCCAACTACATACATAGTCTCATACAATTAACAGATTCTTAAAAAAATGTAGTTATGTGTCAGATGATGGGGGCCTTTCTTGTTCCATCCGATACATGCATAAGAAAACTGTAATGAAGTGTACAATAAAACTCGTCATGAATCAAATAGCTCTTGTTGCAAGTGATTCACATTCTGAAGGATTTTTGAAATAGTTTTAGATTGCGAAATATTATTGTTACAAGTGTATAAATGTCCCATCCGATACAAAAAAATGGCTGTAGTTTAATTTTAAACTAAAAACGATCAATTTTCGACACAAAAATGGAATAGTTAAATTTGCAGTTGAAAAAATTGATTTTCAACGACAAAAAAACGAATTTTCAACAAAACAGTTAAATTTTCAACCAAAGAGATGGATCTTCAAATAATAAAATGAATTTTTAACAAAGTAATTCAACCATGTAGTTGAACTTTCAATCAAGAAGATTAACTTTCTACCAAATTGTCGAATTTACAACTTAAAACGATCAATTTTCAACCAATAATGAAATAGTTAAGTTTCCACTTAACAAAATTATTTTCAACCAAAAAAGATCGAATTTTCAACAAAATAGTCAAATTGGTTTAACAACGTTCTACTTTTTTGACTATTTTTTTCTCATCTCGCGTCGTTTGGCTCAAAAATAAAAATATTCCAATACTATTTTCTATACACAAACCATGCCTCTCACCAGAAAATATTTAAAGGCAAGTTTACAGGTCTTCGTAAAAGCAACAATTTTGATATCTCAACTTTCTTTTGTATTCCGCGTTATTCAACTCAAAATTGGAATATTCGATTTTTCAAGAAAATTCAAAAAATTATTATAACAATCTTGTAGGACTTCCAAAAATAAACGTTTTTCTTTCCTTGACTTTTTTTCATATCGTGCATTGTTTGGTTTAAAATTCTTATTTTCGTTTCTTTTTTTGGATTTTGGAAATGCTATAGCTCTCATAATTTTCTTTTTAGCTAAAAAAGTCATGAGGATAAATTGTTCGACTTCCTGAGTACTATGAACTTCCGTACATGGAATTTGTAAATTTGAAAAAAAATAGTCCCCAAAATTTTAAAAATGCTCCCACTTTTTGAATTTTTGTCCAAAATGGCTGGCTAACGAACTTGGGCTTCATTTTAGAACACTAAAAGAGTGTACCAAAGGCCAATCCAATCAGTCGATTCTTTCGGAAGTTATCGAGCTCACAAACTAAAAATCTACAGACACACACACAGACAGACAAATTCGTAAAAACATATTTTCCGGGTTCAGGGGGTCTCAAAACATGTACATTTGACAAAAAGGGTGGGGGGGTCAAATTTTACACATATCTAATACATTCTCTAATGAGAATGTAAAAATTGAAAACCTATAATGTTCTTCTGAAGTCCAAGATGATCTCCAAAAGAATTTTAAGCCTATACTTTGTCGTTTTATTCTTATTTTAAATCATGATACATATTACGAGATGAGACAAATATTTCTGTTCACTACGTATTTTATTTGATATGAAAAATTCAATGTCAATAGTTGTGACTTGGAATTAAACCACGTCAAACCACATTCAATTGTTCATCTCCATGTTAGCAACTTCGAGAGTTCTTTAAAAGGTTGAATTACCAAGTTTGATATCTGAATTTTTGACATCCGATGAACCATGCGCTAAATTATTTTTTGAAATTGAATAAACTTGATAAAATATATACTGAATCGGAAGATTTTTCCTTGTTTCCGACAAAAAATCTGATTCTTTGCCTGAAGCAAAATATCGACAGGAGGGATCATCGGTCGGATTAGGAACCGCATCGACAGTCAAAAAAATGTATCATCCGGTTGGCTATCCAAGATTTAATTTTTGTTTACCTAGCAATATTTATTATAACTTAGAAAAGAGAATAAAACGACAAAGTCATGGCCCGAAAATTCTTTTTAAAGTCATTTTGGACTTCAGAATAATTTGATAGGTTTTCATTTTTTATTTTCAAGAGTATTTTTACAATTACTAATTTATAAGCACCATATAATATAAATTAATCTCTTATAAATCACCTTTTTAGATTCTTTGAAAATCTAATTCAAATCAGTTTGAGAGCAGCAGGAATACATAAGAACAGGAACATATATTATGACTTTCCAAATTACCTCGCACTTGCCGATGAACCGATGAACAAGATTTCTAACGCATAGAACAAGCGCAAGTGTGGAAGGTATATAAGTTAAGAAATTACATATATTGGTCAGGAAAATATTTTCGCGGTAACAGTAACAATATTCCTAAGCTAAAAGTGGTTGGAGTTACAGAACGATGAAAAATAATCGAAAAAAAGAAGTGCGCCAAAAATAGAATCTGGGACATTTTAAAAAAAAGTTCTGCTTTTGAAGTAAAAAAGAGCCTTATATGGACACCCCTCCTACGTAAAGAATTTCATGTTTTAAATTCTTTTTATTTGGAGAAAGTTCATATTATTAAGGAATTAGAGATAGAAGTCTTTATCATTTATTTTGCAATTTTTGTATAATATACTTCTAATGCATAAACACATAAATCCTCACTTCTGAGAATGTTGACCGACATTCCTAAAAAAAACACTAATCTCGAAGACAATAATAGTGCAAGATAATGTAAGTTGGAAAATTCTTGATATGAAAAAATTTATTTCAGATCAGAAATCATATAAGTGATATTTATGTAATTATTCCGAGAAATACTTAATTTGACCCGAAAAATCGTGGAAAATTCGAGAGTATGAGTAAAAGAGTGATTCGAGAGTATTTCGTGAAATCATCACCCTGAATTCAACATCAACAAATTAGTTTTTTAGCCTGCAGATGACCGCATATGTACAATGTTAAAATTTGAATATTCATTTCAGATTATGAATTTTTTCTTGTGATTTGTGCAAAAATTCCAAATATGCGAAATGTATCGAAACGAATTAATGGTATTCTTTTGTAGTGAAAAGAAAACTACCGTTGATGAACATGACGGAGAAATGGAAAACGAGCAATTTAATGAAGACGATAAAAATGAAGATGAATTTCAAGATGCGGATGATAAAGAAGAAGTTTAAAATATTCTTTGTTATTATTGATAAATAATGTTTTAATGTTACATAATGATGACGATGATGTAGTTCAATATATACGAAATAAATGCCGTTCATGCACAAGTTACTCTTAATCAAATGATAAGTACTTTTTTCTTCATTCTTTAGTCTTTTTGTTATTCATTATAAAATTTAAGTACAGTTCTATAGAAATTTTTAAGGATGACGAAGGCAATGATTTGCTGAAATTTATACGATACTTTCAAAACAATGTTTTGGCAACATTGCACAGAAACATTATTAAAACTTCAGAGACAATAATATTTTGACAACATTTCGTGGACACTTTTCAGACACATAAAGTGAGCATAATTTAATATTCTTTTCAAATGTTGCTGAAATATTCCTGTCCAATATTGCCTGGGTTAGACATTTTCATGTTTCGCGAATGCTGCTACAATATTCAATTGGAATTTTTTCAATGTTACGATTGAATATTCAAGCAATATTTCTACAACATTCTGTGTTATGTGAGAATCAGTGACTTGAGACTTGTTCACCAATCAATTCATTAATTTAATCTACTGGAATGAATCAGTAAGCTGTTACTAAAGTATTCAGTGAAAAACCATAACCTGTAAGTTCAAAAATAAAGTGAACTTGTTATCAGGGACGGATCCAGGGGGGTGGTCCTGGGGGTCCGGGCCCCCCCCCCCCCC
>JAUMHM010000078.1:36019995-36040657 GCA_032362435.1 Melikaiella ostensackeni | reverse complement strand
CACACACACACACACACACACACACACACACACACACACACACACACACACACACACACACACACACACACACACCTGCCAAGCGACAGCATTTGGTATTTATTTAAATAAATTTGATAAACAAATACAGATTTTCGTCACTTTTTAACAGACAGTTTTCGTTTTTTAACGGAATAAATTTTAAATTACTCGGCAAATTCTCCCCTTATGATACTTTATCAATGAACAATAATTATTCATTTTATAAACAATTTTATAAACAAATTCACAACTTGACTACTTGTCAAAAAATTGATGTTTTTTTTACGAATTTGACTGCCAATGATTCAGAAGGGACCTTATATGTTAGGAGACTTTGTCAAAAGACAATATTTGATATTTATTTTTAAGGTACTTTGAGGGAGCCGAACGAAAAAAGATTGAAAGATCCCTACATACAGTAGCACAAGCACTGCTGCTTATGCCACCATAGATGATGAAATTTAACTTGTTTGAAGAAACGTTGGCAAACTCTTCAAACACAAAGAAATCATGGGTTTTTTAATAAGATTATTTACAAAATGAACAATTATTGTACGTCGATAAAATATCATAAGGGAAAGATTTTGCCGAGTAATTTAAATTGATTCCGTTGAAAAAAAATGAAACCTGCTGATAGAAAATTGACGAAAATCTGCATTTGTTTCTAAAATTAATTAAAATAAATATAAAATGTTGTCGCCCGACAGTCTCCAAATATATAAGGTCCTTTCTGAATCATTAGAAATAGATTTTGGAAAAAAACATCAATTTGTTGACAAATAGTCAAGTTGTAGATCTCTTTATAAATTGTTTATAAAATAAACAATTATTATTTCTCTATGAAGTATCATGACGTATCATTTTGCCGAGTAATTTAAAATTGATTCTGTTGAAAAAACGATATCTGCCGGTTGAAAATTGACGAATATCTATATTTGTTTATGAAATTTATTTTAAAAAATATCAAATGTTGTCGCCTAAAAAGTCTCTTGATAAATAGGATCCTTTCTAAGTCATTCTTAGTCGATTTCGTAAAAAAACGACATTAATTTGTTGACAAGCAATTAAGTTGTGACTTTGTCTATAAAAATTGTTTACAAAATAAACAATTATTGTTCGCTGTTCGTCAATGAAATAATAAAATTTTTTTGAAATGTAACATGCTGGACAATATTTGCAAAGAGTGTCTTTACTGATTCCATCATGTTTTACATAAATATGAATAGTTGCAGGAAAATGGGTTTATTAAAAAAAATGTCAACTTTGTTGTTAAATAAAAAATACTCTGCCCGCTGCTTTGATTGGAAAATGGAAATGTTTTATTTTTAATAACACTTTTCATGATTAAAACAAAAACTATGCATCTCATAAAAAATGGTTCCAAGCAAATTTGTACATCTTTTTGAGATAAACAATTTGGTTTTCTAACATTTTTTTCGTATCTCGTATAGTTTTGCCGGGAAGTGGAATTTTTTATCTATAATAACATTTTTCACGACTGAAAGAAGAACAATGTGTCTCATCTAAAAAAAGACTTAAGCTAAATTTTGGGTCTTTTTGAGATGAACAATTGTGTCTCTTAACACTTTTTTCGTATCTGGTATAGTCATGCTGAGAAGTGAATTTTTTTAAATGAAATTTTTCACGATTAAGAAAAAACTATGCGTCTTATCGAAAAAAATAGTCTCAAGCAAATTTGCAGCAATTTTTGAGATGGACAATTTTGCTTTTAAAATTTTTTTCATATCTCGTATAATTTAGCTGAAAAATGGAATTTTTTATTTTTTAAATATCACTTTTGATGGATAAAACCAGAACCGTTGGTCAAAAATGGCCAGTTAACGAACTCGTCCTTGTTTTAGGCCTTAAAACAGTGTAAAATCCATTTTTTTATCAATCAGTGAGTCCGAAAACGTCGAGATTTGATAAAATCCCTGAAAGTCAATTTTCACATAAAATCAGTACCTTTTCATTTAGATGAGAATGCAATAATAGAAAATTCCAAAATCGGCTCTCACAAATCTCTTTGAAATTTAGTTAACTTTCATTTTTTGAAAACGCTCAAATCAGATCAAAATTGTAAGTTCTAGAAATTTGTCCGCAAAAACATTTTTTGCCCCACTGTGTGACTGTGATCTCTGGAATTAAAAAGCTTCTACACAAAATAGGAATCATTTCTTTTTTACCTGACTTTCGACAAGCATAGCCATGTCCATGAACATATCGTGGAGTTCCCTGATCGAATTTTCTAATTTAATGATGTCAGCGTGACGCGCCTCGATATCTGCAAGGGTTTGTTTCGCTTGTTGCGTTTCCATGATAATCTGAAACACACATTAGCTTTCTAAAGGAGGCGCAATCGATTGCTTTGAATCCGGAAACGCCCTTCTCACTTAGCCATCGAATTACCAAACTAACTATTTAATCCGATGATCTTATAAGCTCAATCGAAAACACACCCACGAATTAATTCTGAATTACATTAAATTTTGGATAATTATCTACGAAAATCATAATAGACAATAGAAACAAAATTTGTGAACTATATAAAAAAATAGTAATTGAACCGCTCCCGATCAAAAGGGGATACGCGTGGATTCAGCCTGAAAAGTATTGTTCGAATTTTAATTTTAAGGACTGATACTTTTAGAAAATTTCAAGGCGCATCTTTTTTTCCGCTTGCAAAAATTTGTAGGTTTTGTAGTTTTTGATGTAATTGGTAAAAAAGAGATTTTTCGAATTCAAAAAATTTCAATCTTTTTTCACTTCAACTCGCGCTAACTTAGCCAATTTTCAAAAATTTTGGATTTTATTAATACTTACTTACGTGTTTCAGTCTTCTGAAAATATTTAAGTAAGAGAAACGTAAATATTTTAATAAAAAAAAAACAGTTGTTAATTTTTTTTGAGACTGCAAAAATCATGAATTTCAACCTTCAAGCGCTTCGCTTATCGAGTGAATTTTAAGCAACGGCAAACTTCCAATGAAAAAGTTGTTGATTAAGGTTCAAAGAAGTTTTCTAGTAAGTTTTGGCTCAATCAGATTAATGATTAAAAAACTATGAATGTTTTAAATTGCAAGCGGCAATCTTAACCCTGCCCGATGTACGTGCGTCCTCGGCTATGAAGGTGTTGCAACGGACGATATATAGGTGAAGTCGGACACCAAAATAATACTTAAGATATTATCATTAAAATAATTTATTTATTAGACATTTAGAACACTAAATTATTAAAATAATACTTGATTAAAAACTACTTTCGACCATTTTCGTCACTCTCTTCAGTTTCTTCGGTATCTGGACTCTGAGTTGTTACTTTTAAAAAACACTTTTCGAAAAATAATTTTCCTTTATAGCTTAAATAATTATAGGGATTTTTTACATCCTTTACTTAGCCGATTTTAATCCAATTCGAAGTGAAGGACTTTTCAAACGTTTTTCTAGTTCAAGCGTAGGCTTAAAGAAAAAAAGAGGTTGGATTTTGCAATTTGTAATTGTCATAAACATCCACAATCTTAACGCTGCCCAATGCACGTGCCTCCTCGGCTACGAATGTGTTGCAGCTGAATATATGAAAATTATTCGCAAAGCTTGTTCTTCTTTATTCACAATGGTCGAGAAATGTAAGGATTTTCTGCAGGATTTTAAAAAAAGTTTCAAAGGCAAAATGCGAAAGCCAAAAAAAACTTCCAAAACAGGAAGGCGTTCGTTTTAAATTTTTTTCCTCATGGAAAAGTGGATGTTTATGACAATTAGGAATTGTAAAATCAAACCTCTTTTTTCTTTAAGCCTACGCTCGAACTAGAAAATCTTTCGAAAAGTCCTCCACATCAAATTGGATTAAAAGCGGCTAAAGTAAAGGATGTCAAAAATCTCTATAATTATTTAAGCGCTAAAGGAAAAGTATTTTTCGGAAAGTGTTTTTTAAAAGTAACAACTCAGAGTCCAGATACCGAACCAGATCCGACTTGACCTTCATATCGTCCATTGTAACACATTCGTAGCCAAGGAGACACGTGCATCGGGCAGCGTTAAGATTGCCGCTTGCAATTTAAAACATTCATACAATTTTAACCATTAAACCGATTGAGCTAAAACTTTCCAGAAAACTTCTTTGATCCTCAATCAACAACTTTCTCATTGAAAGTTTGCCGTTGCTTAAAATTCGCTCGATAAATGAAGCGCTTGAAGGTTGAAATTCATGATTTTTGCAGTCTCCAAAAGAAATTAACAACTTTTTTGTTTATTAAAATATTTACGTTTCTCTTTCTTAAATAGTTTCAAAAAACTCAAACACGTAATTTGGTATTAATGAAATCGAAAAAATATGAAAAGTGTCTGAGTTAGCGCGAGTTAAAGTGAAAAAAGATTGAAATTTTTTGTATTTGAAAAATCTCTTTTTTACCAATTATTACTTCAAAAACTACAAAACCTACAAATTTCTGCAAGAGGAAAGAAAGATGCGCTTCGAAATTCTATACAAGCATCAGTCCTCAAAATTAAATTCCAACGATTTTTAAAATTGACTTTCAGGACAACAATTCTCAGGCTGCATTCACGCGTATCCCTTTTTGATCGGGAGCGGTTGAATTGGATTTCTATTGACAGGAACTGGGTGAGAAATTCTGATATTTCTCTTATCATTCTCACCCCTTGCGTGAACACAGCCGGATTTCCTTGTTCCAGCATTTCCTCGAGTTCCTCGTTAGTTGTCGTTCTACCCGCTGAAAAACAAAATCGAACGTTAATTATTATTCGATGACTCGTCAACATTTGAAAACAATTTTTTCTCATGCATTTTCCTCTTTTGGCTTGAAAATAGAGGGAGAAGATCTGCAAAAGATTGTATCCATAAAGTAGAACATCTCCTGATGATATAATTTTATCGATCTCAAAACTTAATTCATTTTTCATGCAAATTGAGATTATCCTTTCAACTGTAATTGGCCATTTAAAGGTTATCATCTTCTAATAAAGGAAAATTGCAAGTTTTGCTCGAAGTGAGGAATGAAATCAGAGTGTCTACTCGAATCCTGGAAAAAAATTCCCTGACAATTCTGACAAGTAATTGACACGAAAAATCGGAATATGTATAGAATTTCGCCACTTTATTTTAAATAATGTTTTTTTAGTCCTTGTAAATATCTAAATAGGTAAAATAATTAATTTTCTGGTTAAAAATTCATACTTTTGCGTTTCAAATTCAACTGTTTTGTAGAACATTCATCTTTCTGGTTTGAAATTTTAATAGTTTGGTCAAAAATTTAATTATTTGGATGAGAATTTAATTGTTTGGTTGAAAATGAATTTTTTTGTTATATTATCTCAATAAGAATAATATTCTTATAATAATTATCTTAATAAGTTAATCTTATCTCTTTTGGTAGAAATTTCATGTTTTTTTGGTTGAAAATGCAACTGTTTGGTAGCAAATTAATCTGTTTTGGATGAGAATTTGACTATTTTGTTGAAAATTTATCTATTTGGTTGAAAATTCCATTATTTGGTTTAAAATGAACTTTTTTCATCAAAATTCATATTTCGGGTTCAAAATTCGAATGTTTTGTAGAATATTCGTCTTTTTTGGCTTGAAATTTTAATAATTTAGTAACAAATTTAACTATTTGCTTCAAAATTGAAGGGTTTGGTTGAAAATTAAGTTTTTCGTTGAAAATTCTTATTTTGAGGTTGGAAAATTCAACTGCTTTGTTGAAAATTTGTATTTTTAGTGTAAAAATGTATCTCTCCTGGTAGAAATTCCATCTTTGTTGGTTTAAATGCAACTGTTGGGTAGAAAATTGATCTGTTTTGGTTGAGATTTCACCTATTTTGTTGAAAATTCATCTATTTGGTAGAAAATTATTATTTCTTTTGAAAATTTATATTTTCGAGTCTGAATTCAACTGTTTTGTGGAATATTCGTCTTTTTGGCTTGAAATTTTAATAATCTGGTATCAAACTCAATTATCCGGTTAAAAATTCATCTATTTAATTGAAAATTAGGTTTCTTGAAAATTTATTTTTTAAAATTGAAAATTCAACAATTTCGCAGAAAATTCAATTATTCAGTTGAAAATTCAACTGTTCGGCTGAAAATTACCTACTTTGCTGAAAATTCGTTTTTTCTCGTTTCTCCGAAATCGATCAGTATTCGGCAAAAGTATCATGGAAAATTATTAATCTTTTTGGTTAAAAATGCAACTTTTGAGTTAAAAATTAAACTGCTATAGTTGAGGATGCCACCATTTTGTTGAAAATTCGTACTTTTTGGTTGAATTTAATTGTTTTTGATTTAAAAATAAAATATTTTTTGGCTTAAATATCATCTATTACATTTTTCGTTAAAAATCCATCTTTTTGGTTGAAAATTCAACAGTTTGGTTAAAAACGCAACATTTTGATTGTTAATTAATCTGTTTTAGTTGAGGATTTAACTATTATTTTGAAAATTCGTCTCTTTTGGTCGAATTCAATTGTCTTTAATTTAAAATATAAATCTTTTTTGTTTGAAAATTCAACTACTTAGCTGAAAGTGGAACTACTTATATATAATTCATTTTTTTGGTTGAAGATTCATCATTTTAGTAGAAAATTTATCTCCTTGATTGAAAATTCAATTGTTTTGTTAAAAATTCATTTTTTTCGGTAGAAAATTAATCTTGTGTTTAATTTAGGAAGTTCTGATATATAATTACAGGTTATTCTCAAACATGTTAATCATCACCATCGAATGATTAAATTCATTAATAATACTAAAAACATAATTGGTAATTTCTTAAATTTGTTCATAAAGTACATGAATTTGAATAATAATTGAAACAAATTTTTATTTTATCTTCATACTTAAAATTCAGTCACTTTTACAAATAAAAAATCATCGTTATTTAGTTTTAAATTACAATTTAAAAAAACTTTAGCACGCTCGAAAAAATTCCCTGTCTTAAAAAACATTCCCTGATATTTCCAGGTTTTCCATGTTTTTCAGGTCAGTAGACACCCTGAAAATGCATTTAACAGGTAGTCTAAATTAATTGAAAGCCTTTTAGCTAAATCTTTTGAAAAAGAAAGGAAACTTTTTTCCTCTGGAACTTTGGCACTTGGTAAAATATTGGAAAATTAAGTGGCTTACTAATTTCCAGTTGTCGTTGTATCCTCCCCTTACACCGCTCTCTATAATCAGTCTGCGTCCGATTGTATTCTGTCATCACCTCGACGAATTTCCTAGACAACGTCGAGTGCTGCGTCTTGCGTATCCTGAGATCCGCCGACGATTTGTTCGTGTGCTCCTCTTGCTCGATGTTTTGCTCTATTACTGCAATTAAAAAAGAAAAAAAGAAATTTTAATTCTATATTTCGAAAATGCAAGCTTTTAGTACAGGGTTCGGATCAAATAGAAAGCTTAAAGAAAAGGCGCATTAGTCGCATAAAATTACAAAAATAGTCGCCTGATATTTCGAAAAAAATCCCAAAAAAGTCGCATGAAATTTTCAAAGATAATGCAAAAAAGCACTATCAGACACTGAATAACTGAAACAATAACTTTATTCGTTTACGAATACAGACTTCTTATTGATTTTAAAATATTTTTTGCACAATCGAAATAAACTTTAAAGTTTACGCAATCTTTTAACAATAGTTATTCAGCACTGAAATGTCTTGAAATTGGAATGTCCCCAAATCTGGGTTTAAAATATTTCTTTCTTAACTGTTAAACTTGTCAACTTGGATTATTTTCAAATGGGAGAAGTTTACATTTACATCAAATTTGAACTTACGTTACCCTAAATTTTAAATTTCGTTAATTCAAGGATATAAAAAAAGTATACTTTTAAATGTCTAATGTTTCGTACATTGAAATGCTTGCAAATTCAAAAAATGTTATCTTCCATTATTTATTTAAACATCATTCCATTCCAGACTTAAACGTTGTCCATTTGAAACTCTTATTAATTGGGAACTATTTTTAATTCAATTTATTATTTACAGTAAAAATAATAAAAATAAAAAAATTATTAAATTCGAACACTTTTGGGCTTCAAATTAAAATAGATTTAAATTTGATTTAATCAATTCTAAACTCTTTTAATTTTAAATTGTGTAAATTTAAACGAATTCAGGATAAATTCGTAAAACTTCAAAACAATTCAAGTTAAATTCAAAAGAATTCAAAGCAATTGGTAAAAATTTTAAAAAATCCCAAAAAATTCCAATGATTTCAGTCAAATTGGAGTGAGGTTAGAGGAATTTAAGGAAAATGAGAAGAATTCAATAAAATTCATAAAAACTTAAGGTGAATTTTTAAAAAATTCAAGTGAATTGAAGAGATTCATAAATACTTTTTTAAATAATTGAATTCAGTAAAATTGAAATGAATTTATAATAATTCAGGATAAATTAATGAGAATTCAGGGTGGAATCCAAATCAATTCAAATGAATTGCAAAAAATATTTGAAAATTTCTTCAAATCTTTGAAATCCCTCAAAATTCCTGAATTCCTGTGAATCAGTTTTCTGAAATCCATTAAATATTATACATTCTCGTAAAATTCTATAAAATGTGATGATGTTCCCTGAAATCCTGGAAAATTGATCAGAGCTTTTAAAATCCCCTAAAATTATTGAAATCCTCGGAAATCTTATAAAATCCTTTAGAATCTTTTAAAAAATCTGAAAACCTTATGACGTCCTACAAAATTGTTCCATACCTTCCAAAATTCTAGAAAATTCTTTAAAACCGCACGAAAAGTTTTGTTAAATCCCTTGAAATTATTAAAGTTCTTCGAAATCCCCTCAAATTTTGTAAATCCCTTGAAAATGCCTTGAAATCTTTTAAAACATCCTCAAATATATCTGAAATCCTTAGAAATCCCTTCAAATTATTGAAATGAATCAAAAATTGCTTGAAATATTTTAAAATATCCTAAAATCTTTAAAATCTTTGGAAATACCTTGAAATATTTGAAAATCTTTGAAATCCTAAGAAATTCCTCAATTCTTGCGAAAAAATTCTTGAAAATCCATTTAAATATTATAAAATCCCGTGAAATTATATGAACTCTCATGATTTTTTCTGAAATCTTGGAATATTTATAAGAGCTTTTAAAATCCCCTAAAATCATTGAAATCCTCAGAAATCTTATAAAATCCTTTGAAATATTTTGAAATATCTCAAAACCTTATGGGTCCTGTAAAATCCCTTTAAAAATTTTTAAAGCTCTTGAAAATTCCTTGAAAGTTTTAAAATACACTAAAATCTTTGGAATCTCTTGAAATCCCTTTAAATTACCGAAATCTATTGAGAATCATTTTGAAGCTTTTGAAAATTCCTTGGATTTGAAATCAGCGACCCCAAAAATCCCCGAGTAGTAATTTCCAGCCATATCGCTTTTTAAATAGTTTTTGTCGGCCATATTGAATCCGTCATTTTTAATTTTGATATTTGGACTTCGGATTCAAAATCAGCGACCCCAAACACCCCCAAGTAGTAATTATTATTCATATCGGGATAACTTCAGGACCTTTGTCCACCATATTGGATCCACTATTTTGTATTTTGACATTTTGACTTTGGATTCGAAATCAGCGACCCCAAAAAACCCCGAGTAATAATTTTCAGCCATATCGTTCTTTTATTTACGATTTTTGTCGTCCATATTGGATTCATCATTTTTAATTTTGACATTTGGACTTTGGATTTAAAATCAGTGATCCCAAATACCCCCAAGTAGTAATTATTAGTCATATCAGATTAACTTTAGAATCTTTGTCCTCCATATTGGATCCACTATTTTGTACTTTGAAATTTTGACTTTGGTTTCGAAATCAGAGACCCCAAAAAACCCCGAGTAGTAATTTTCAGCCATATCGTTCTTTTATTTACGATTTTTGTCGTCCATATTGGATCCATCATTTTCAATTTTGATATTTGGACTTGGGAGTTAAAATCGCTGACCCCAAAAGCCCCCAAGTAGTAATTATCAGCCATATCGGGTAAACTTTAAAAACCTTTGTCCTCCATATTGAATCCACTAATTTAAATTTTCACATTTTGACTTTGGATTCGAAATCAGCGACCCCAAAAACCCCCAAGTAGTAATTATCAGTCATATCGGGTTAATCTTAGGATTTTGTCCTCGACATTGGATCACTAATTTGAATTTTCACGTTTTGACCTGTGCGTTCCAAATCAGCGACCCCAAAAACCCCCGAGTAGTAATTTTTAGACATATCAGGTTAATTTAAAAATTTTGTCCTCGACATCGGATCCACTAATTTGAATTTTCACATTTTGACTGTGGGTTCGAAATCAGCAACTCCAAAAGCCCCCGAGTAGAAATTTTCAGCCATATCGCTTTTTAAATAATTGTTGTCGGCCATATTGGATGCGTCATTTTCAATCTTGATATTTGAACTTTAGATTTAAGATCAGCGACCTTAAATACCCCCAAGTAGTAATTATTAGTTACATCGGGTTGACTTTAGAATCTTTGTCCTCTATATTGGATCCACTACTTTGAATTTTTACATTTTGACTGTGGGTTCAAAATCAGCGACCCCAAAAACCCCCGAGTAGTAATTTTCAGCCATATCGCTTTTTAAATAGTTTTTGTCGGCCATATTGGATCCGTCATTTTGAATTTTGATATTTGGACATCGGATTTAAAATCAGCGACCCCAAATACCTCCATGTAGTAATTATTAGTCATATCGGGTTTACTTTAGGATTTTTGTCCTTCATATTGGATTCACCATTTTGAATTTTGACATTTTGACTTTGAATTCGTAATCAGCGATCCCAAAAATCCCCGGGTAGTAATTATTAGTCAAATCTGGTTTATTTTAAGATTTTCATCCGTCACATTGGATCTGCCATTTTGAATTTTGATTTCCAATTTGAAATCAATGACCCCAAAGACCCCCAAGTAGTAATTATCAGTCATATCCGGTAAACTTTAGGACCTTTGCCCCGACATTGGATCCACTAATTTGAATTTTCACATTTTGACTGAGTTTGAAATCAGCGACCCCAAAAATCCCCGAGTAGTAATTTTTAGCCATATCGCTTTTTTTTACAATTTTCGTCGGCCATGTTGGATCCGTCATTTTGAATTTTGATATTTGGACTTCGGATTTAAAATCAGCAACCCCAAATACCCCAAAGGATCGTTCAAATATTACGTAACGCATTTTTCTTTTGTTTGAATAAAGACGAAAATAAAATTTCCGTGAAATTAAAAAGAACACAACGATATAAACAAAAAAAAACGTGTTACGTAATATATGAACGATCCTCAAGTAGTAATTATTAGTCATATCGGGATAACTTTAGGATTTAGTCATACTGGGTTAATTTTAGGATCTTTCTCCTCGAAATTGGATCCACTAATTTAAATTTTCACATTTTGACAGTGGGTTCGAAATCAGCTACCCCAAAAACCCCTGAGTAGTAATTTTCAGCCATGTCGCTTTTTTTACAATTTTTGTCGGCCATATTGGATCCCTCATTTTGAATATTGATATTTGAACTTCGGATTTAAAATCAGCGACTCAAAAAAACCCCGAGTAGTAATTATTGATCATATCGGATTTACTTTAGGACTTTCGTCCGCCATATTAGATTCACCATTTTCAATTTTGACATTCTGACTTTGGATTCGAAATGAGCGACCCCAAAAACCTTTAAAGACCATGAATGGTGAAATTTGATTGCGTAGAAATAGTTACGACCTCAAAGGTTTCGAATAGCATCTTCAATAGCTTTTTTTCCGAACCATGAAAATTTTACCCAAAAACTGAAAATGAGGGGAATGAGGGGGAATATAAAGGGAAGCGAGGGGAAATAAAGGTGGGGAGAGGAAAATCAGGGACAGGAGGGGAAGTGAGGGGTTAGGGCGGGAGGGGAAGCGATGGAGAATAATGGGAAATGAGGGCAGGGTAACAAAGGAGGGGAAATGATTGGTGGAGAAGGGTGGGTAAGCGAGGGGAACGAGGGATGGGAAGCGAGGGGAATGAGGGTAGGGGAGATGAAGGAAAGTGAGGGGAAATAAGGTGAAGGGATTTGTGTGGAAGTGAATGGAGTGATGAGAAAATGAGGGGTATTTAGGGGAAGTGAGGGGAGGGGACGGAAAGCGAGGAGGAATGATGGGAAGTGGGGGAAGGAGTTAAAAAACGCGGGGAAATGAGGGGCGGGAATCGGGGGGCGGTAAGCGCGGGGAATGAGGGCCGTGGAAGCGAGGGAAAGTGAGGTAAAGTGAGGGTAGGGGACAAGCAGGAAAGTGAGGGGTAATAGGGGGGGGGGGAAGTGTGTGGATGTAATGGGAAGAGGTTAAGGGTGGGGATATAAGGAGAAGTAGGGGAAGGGGAGATGTTGAACATTTTAAATGCTATATTAAATAGGCTACGAAACCCTTTTTTGTAGGCGCATGTCACCTACTTTTACTGATTTTTTAAATATGTAATAAATTTTTATTTTCTTTATCCAGAATAGTTTTGTATACGGACCTTTTAACTTGGCCCTAACTTTGTTCGCTGTTTTCTTAATATCAGCCATCAGATCTTCCAGTTCCATTTTGACCTCTGTAACAGAAAATGAGAAGGGAATAATTAGCGTTTTTGCAAATAAATATAGCTTTGCTGCCTTCGACAGAATATTAATAAAGTAAAAACTGTAAAAAAATTAATAACAGCGTGTGTTGCATATTTTAGCAAAGAATGTTGACCTCAGAAATGCTGGATAAAATTCATAGAGAAGCGAGCTTGGTAATTATGCACTAAAGTAATTAGGGCATTCGCGTTCATTGTTAAATGCGGCGAATTAGAGTAATGAAACAATTTTAAACAGTGTATGAATTTGATCATAATCAAGGGATTTTCCAGATTCATTTCCGTATGCTTTACATTTGGCAATTAAACGCTTAATTTTTTCTTGTTGAAATGTCCTAATTTAAAACAACTAAGGTGTGTAAACTAATTATTTAATCAAGTAGTAACATTAATCGCGCGCTACGCGCGCGTTTAGTTTATTCTGTTCAAGGGAAAAATAGTTTTCAATACAAGTTCAAAATGACAAATAAATTAAATTACATCACGCAATTGTTGATGACAATATTTCAGCGTGGCCAATAAAAAAAATTCTTGGTTATTTCCCGTTTCAAAAATTCAAACCTGAAAAACGTTTCATTTTAACTATTCAAAACTAAACTACAAATTAAATCATTCAAATCAAAATTTTTTTGAATTTTAAGTTTCTAAAATTAAAAATTAAGTACTCAAACATTTAAAATTGATCAATTTTTAATTGAAACAAATAATGTAACTGTTCATTCCTAATTGGATTAAGCTTTCCAATTTTGAAAGGTTTTTTTTTAATCTTCAAATTTAAACACTATTTAAAAATGAAACATTCAAAATTGTAACAACTTCAAAAGAGTAGCCTTAAAAATGAAATAAATTAGAATTTAAAACCTCAAAGATTATATAATCTCCAAACTTGAATCATTAAAAACTTTCATATTTTTTAACCTTAAAATCAAAAAAATTGAACAATTTTGGTTTTGAAACTTTCAATTTTAAAAAGTCTCACTCCTAAGCACGCAAAAGTGAATTTTTTTTACCTAAAATGTTCCCGGTCTTGAAACTGAATAAGTTTTTATTTAGTATTCTGAGAAATGTATGTACAATATAAAATTAGAAGCCTGCTCCAACATTGTGCATTTTAAAATTGAATATACCTTTAGAACTGGACAAATTGCACATTTTAAAATTTGTAACGTTCCCCATGGAGCACTTAAAAAGTTAGGGGGAATGAAAATGAAAGTTTTAAAATTCAAGGTTCAAAACTGAACAATTTAAAGCATGTGGCCTCGAAAATTAATCTTTTTTGGAACTATGCATCCAAAAGTTTATAATTTTAGACCGGAAACGTAGAAATTTTAAAGATGATAAAAATTAAACATAGATTTCTTTACTGAAGAATTATGAGATTTCTATTCGTTATTAAGCCCCTTATAAACTACAGTCATAAATTGGAACTGAACATTGCTTTTGCATTTGACAAACTTTAAGCCTGTTTGAGAAACGCGGACAAAATGAGGGAGTGTAAAAGAAAGAAGTTTGGTTATATTTTTATAAGTCTTTACAATAAATAAATATTAGGATGGCCTTTGAATATTAAAAGTTCAATGTTCCAAAACGGTACCCCTCTAATTTTTTTTTAGTGAAAGAAACTCACTGGAATTTTTTCAAAATTAAAAAAAAAGTTTCAGTCGTTCCGGGAAGTTTTTAAAACTTTTGAAATTTTTAAAATTCGTTCTATGGGTGCAAAAATTGTACTAATTTTTTTTTTGCGCACTGTTTTCAGTAATAAGTTAGAATATAAAGCTAAAACTGATGATAAAAAATCCTGCTGAGTACAAGAATTTTTTTTTGATGAAGAAAAAATTACTTTTTTGGATTCGGCTAGATAAACATTTATTTTTAAAAAGTTGAAAAATGTTTTACCTGAAACTTATTTAGTTTGAATGAGAGTAAGATGCCACCATTTTGTATTTTCAAAAAATTTCTTACTTATAATTTTTGAGAATTTTGTCAGTTTTAGTGATTTTTAAACTGCTATTATCTAGCATAAAAATTTTGTTTCAAACAAATAAAATCACGACTAGCTATTTTAATTTAAACTAAATAAGTTTCAGGTGTTCTCACTTGCTACCTAAAATACTACATAAAAATAATTTTTATACCGCTTTTTGAACGAATAAAATAAATTTTTAAAATTTCGAAAGTTTCAACAAAATCCCGGTACTCCTAAAATTTTAAAAATTTATTTAAAAAATTCCAGTGACTTTCTTTCACTAAGAAGAAAAAGTTGGAGTGGTACCGTTTTGGAACATTGAAATTTTAATAAAAAAGTTGGTTTTTGGTAATTTTTGAAAAATTTTAAAATCTTAGAACTTTATGAAATTGTCTTCAGTCGAAAAATATCATTACGATCATTTATAAATTTTGTTGACATCTACTAAAAATCGTAATTATAACTTGTGCGTCTCTCTGAAAAACGTGGAAAAGATACTATTTGTACAGAAATATCGGTAAAAATAGTCGGACTTCTCGCGCACACGCAGGCACTGCTACTTATTAATTATAAATATAAACTCTTCAAATTACAACTATTTTAAACTTAAATTTAAAAAAATTAAATTAAATATTTCAAATCGAAAACCTTAATATAGTTAAAAAATTATAAGTTTGAAAGCTTGAAACATTCATAAATTGACAATGTCAAATTTAAACGTTTAAAATATTAACTTTAATAATATTCAACTGTAGAAAGCTTAACAAAAATCTAAAAAAATAATTTTAAATGAAGTATTCGAAATAAAATAATTTTCAACTGAAACGTTCCAAATTGTATGGTTTCTGTAGTTGTGAATGATTAGAATTTCTGAGAGCTGAATTTTCAATTTTTAAAGCTACAATTGGATGTTTCATTTTGACAATTTTAATTTTACAATTAAATTGAAATAGTCAAATTTTGAAAAGAAGAAGACACTATTTGACAATTTCATTAATAAACTTCAAAGGGTTTCAGCATAAAAAAGTTTTAATTTCTCAATTCTAATTTTAAAATCGTTTAGTTTTAAACAAAGTTCGGAGTCGTTCAATTAAAAAATGTTCAATTTATAAATTTCTAAAATCAGGTAAAAATTTTTATAATGTCCAACATTGTGGGAATCATTATTTAAATTCAAACTAAAGCAGTTCCATGCAGGGGAAACAACTTCATGTTGCTTCACGTAGGCAATATTATATTGCGCATCAAGTGGGAGGTGAAGGCCTTTTCGCGACAAGTGTAATGTTTTTAGGACGAGTTTAAAAACAGTGCACGAGTCACGAAAAGGGCCCCTACTAGACACGCACGATACTTATTACAAGATCGTGAAAAAATAATAATTTTGAAGTTCGTGGGGGGGGGGGGGGCATCGTGAAGGGTCCAAGGCGAAGACCCTCGTGATGAAAAAATGAACACTAAGTTGAAATAATTGAATTAATTAAACCTACCAAATTAAGAAGAAAATGATGTATACTGGAATTTTTTAATGAATACGAACAAATTTCATTACAATGGAAAGATGATCTAATAATCTTCAGAATCAAGAAAAATATATAATTTGTTATTAAGCCCACCACATTAAGAAGAAAATGAAAAAGGATTTATTTTTTTTAATAAAACACTTTTTTAAATTAAAAGATACTAATCGTGCTTCGTAGCATCGAGTAATGAGACCATAAAGTTGATGGCTTGAAAGTTTCATTAATTCTTTGAAGTAGAAAACCAATTTTCCGACGTAATGGCTTTATTTTCCGACTTCCATTTGGAAAACTTTTCGTACGCCGGATTGTATAATTTTTTGTACTTTTCGGACAGCTAATCTAATATAGCGAGTTGTGTCGCTTCGTGAATTTCAGGAAGCATGCACTGAAAATCTTTATTTTCTTCCAAATCCGACATTTTCTCAATTTTCCACTGAATGCGTGACAGCGACGAGATTACAAGCAGCACAGTTATTCTGTTCTAACCTAACACAAGCCGCGGGCTACAGGAGCAGCTAGCGCTACCTAGCGGCTGTTAAACTAGGGATCACTAGGTGGCGAGATGCGCACACTAGAGCTCTCGCTGAAAACATCCACCCATCGACCTATCTTCATCTAACTATCTCCGCTTCACTCAATACGAAATGTTAGAATGCGTATGAAAAGAGGACTTTTCGTGTTTGTGACATTGTGGCACGCCAAAGTCATTTCGTACGTGTCCATTCACATCGTTCGAAACGCGGCAGTTTACATGCAGTTCATAAGCACGAAAACGCGCCATTTTCATGACAGTGCTGCGAAAACAATTTTATATAAGATGTTAAACTGACGTATATTAATAAACTGTCACTGAAATGAAACAATGAATAAATGGCAGATTATTATAGTTAATCAACTAATCCATTCATTCATTCATTTATTTATTGAATTACTAAAAATTAATTTCAAAGAGTTTTTTTTATTAGAATATAATCTTTTTTCAATTTGGGTGAGTTTTTCCCCCTTTTTAAGGGTTTTTATGCACTTGTTGTTTCTAAATGGGTATTTTCACCCCCTTTTTGTATCGATGAACCTCTAACCTGGAAACGATCGGTCACGTCGTGACATTCATTACCGCGAAAAGCACCTCGTGCGTCAGTCATATCCACCCACAACTTTGCTCACTCAAGCTTTTCAGCGTAAGCATCTGGCAATTTATGAATGGAATTGCGTCTGGTCTCTTTTCCGTTCTTAGAACCCTCGACAATTTTTTAATTAAATATGGAACACTCTCCTTTTTGTTCTTCATTTGGAAAACAAATTTATTTCAATATTTTTCTTCAATGAGCAACTCTTATTCAAAATTAATTTCCGAATTTAAGGTTCATTTTATTAATGACATTGACTGATTTCTTCTCCCGGTCAATTTAAAAGACTTCGAAAGATTGCAATGATTTCAAACGATTTTTAAATATTCCAAGAGATTTCTAAACCGTTTGAAAGATTTCAAAGATTTCTGATTTGGAACAGGATATTTTGGAAAAGAATTATAATTCTGATTTGGAAAAAGGATTTTAAAAAAATTCTCTTCTTCTAAATTATAATTAAAATTATTTTCAAAAATTCCCGTGGGTGTGTATGCGACGGATGATTTTAAATTCCCGTTATTTCTCAGTTTTCCCCCTGTCGATTGTTAACTTTTCCCGGTCAATTTAAAAGAGTTCAAAAGATTTGAATGATTTCAAACGATTTTTAAATATATCAAGAGATTTTTCAAAATTTTAAAAGATTTAAAAGATTTCTGATTTGAAACAAGGAATTTTCGAAAAGAATTATAATTTTGAGTTGGAATAGGGATTCTTTTTTCAATTCTCTTCTTCTGAATCAGAATTAAAATAATTTTCAAAAATTCCCCAGATTCACGAACCGAATTTTCCGAACCGATTCAAACTGTGATCCAATCGAAAACATTTGAAATTACGAACCGAGTCAGCAGTTTAGCTTAAGTCGAATTTTATTGAATCGACGCATAAGGAAAATAATAAATAATTTGGTTTTTGGGGTTGACACATGAACATAACCTTAAACTGAAAAACGGTTTATAAAAGCAGAAAAAATATAACCGAAATCAATTTCAGTGCATTTTGAAAGAGACAGCAATATTTTTTTAAGAAATATTAATTTTTAGTCGAAATTATTTTTTCAACAACAGTTATTTGACATTTGGAGTTTTTTTAACCTCTTTATAACATATCTTAATTTTTACCCGAATTCAATAAACAATGGCTCATTTTGTTCCTTGGCACAATTTCACTCTTTGCATTCTGCTAAAAATAATTTGTTTATTTAACAAATTCTAATCAAATTATTTCTATCAAATTTCATCGAGTATAAAACGATTCGTTCTGTTAAAAATAATTTGTTTATTCAACGAATTCTAAACAAATTATTTCTATCAAATTTCATCGAGTATATATTGTAGAGAATGTTTCACAGAAGAACCTGAGCCATTGTTTAATGAAATTGAATAAAACTTTTATTTATTGAATAGGATTATTGAATGATTTACAACATTAGAATTTTACAGTAATATATTATCTGGAGTCGGTTTCGAAAAATTCGACTCATAATTCACGCACTGGGTCGGAACGGATTATTTTGATTTGATCACAACTTGGGTCGATGTCGAATATATGACTCACGACTCACGCGCTGAGTTGAATCGGATTTTTTCGATTCGATCACAGTTGAGTTAATCTAGAAAATTCGACTCATTCCTCACGCACTGGGTCGAATCAGATTATTTCGATTCGATCACAACTTGTATCGGTGTCGAAAATTCGACTCACGACTCACGCGCTGAGTTGAATCGGATTTTTTCAATTCGATCACAACTTTAATTGGTGCAGGACATTCGAATTTCGACTTACGCGCTGAGTCGAGTCGGATTTCGTTCGACTCAATTCTCAGCTGAGTCAAATCGGATTATTTCGATTCGATCACAGCTTGTGTCGGTGTCGAAAATTCAACTCACGACTCTGAGTTAAACCAAATTTTTTTAATTCGATCACAGTTTGAGTTGGTGTAGAATATTCGACTCGTGACTCAAGCACTGAGTCGAATAGGATTATTTTAATTCGATCACAACTTGTTTCGGTGTTGAAAAATCGACTCACGATTCACGCGCTGAGTTGAATCGGATTTTTTCGATTCGATCACAATTTGAATTGGTGTAGAAAATTCGAATTTCGATTGAGCCGCTGAGCCGAATCAGATTATTTCGATTCGATCACAGCTTATGTTAGTTTCGAAAATTCGACTCACGACTCACGCGCTGAGTCGAATCGGATTTTTTCGATTCGATCACAGCTTGAGACAGTGTCGAAAATTCGACTCACGACTCACACACTGAGTCAAATCGAATTTCGTTCGACTCAATTCTCAGCTGCGTCGAATCGGATTATAGTCGATTCAATTCGACTCTTGCACATCACTCGATTCTATTTCCAAATGCGTAAAATCTAAGATTCTAATTTAGCCCAAAAGAGTAAATTCCATGCCGATTTGAATTTTGTATAATGTTTTTTTAAAGAGAAAAAATGCAGAAAATTTGGGTCTGCTGGGGAAGCTGGAAGACAATAAGGAAATACCTATCCCGAAAGCTTGTATCTTCGTCGGTATCATAATCGAGGGGTAAGTTAAGAATGCAATTTGGTGGCTTTCCAGGTAACCGCCGGAGCACGCGGTCAGATTCAATTTATTTCACAGGATACGCGGCGTGAAACGGAATTTGATCGTGCCATAACAGCGAATTAATCTCTAATATAACCAGTTCGGATTAACGGCTCATAAAATCCGATTTAAACCAAAACGCGGGCAAAATGTTCCCATAAATCTCACCTCAGGAAAAATGTCCGATTTCGGGCTATACATTAAAATTATTGGATTGGATTAATTAAATTAAATTAAATATGAATTTCAATTCATAGAATACATTTTAATTTACATTTTTCAATTTATCAAGATTTTTAAATTTATTACTTTAAAAAAAAAAACCTATAAAGTGATAAACGATAGAAACTCCTCTCTATTTTTCTACCAACAGAACCTCCTCAGTTTTTACGTAAACCATAAAACATACCTTCAACCCTTAAAAGTGAGCCAGAATTTCTATAATCATAAATTGTAATCTTTTTAATATATCACTACTTTGAAAAATTAAATTAAAAAGTGATATCTGATAGAGCTTTATCTCTATTTTTCCGTCAAACTAGATTCTATAAGCTTTCAAATGAACTAAAAAACATCCTAAACACCCTTAGAGAAGAGCAGAATTTCTATAAAAAATAATTGTTCCAAATTTTTTAATTTATCACTATTCTGAAAAAAAAAATAAAAATGATGTCTGATAGAACTTTATGTATATTTTTCCAATGAACTGGATTCCATGAACTTTCAAATGAACTAAGAAACATCCTTATAGCTCTTACAGGAGAGCCAGAATTGTCATGAACAGAAATTGTACATTTTTTCGTTCATCACTATTTTGAAAAAAAAAAAAAAGTAAAATT
>JAUMHM010000078.1:36003490-36019895 GCA_032362435.1 Melikaiella ostensackeni | reverse complement strand
GGGGTCGGAAGACAGATAAAAGAGGCATGGGGAACGGAGTCGGGTGCACTTGCAGGAGGGGTGGGTGACACTCAGGGGCGGGTGAAATATAAAATGGGCGTGGAAAACGAGGACGGTTGTGCTCGCAAGAGAGGTGGGTGACATTCAGAGACGGGTGAAAGATAAAACGGGCGTGGAAAACGGGGTCGGTTGTGCTCACAGGAGAGGTGGGTGACACTCGGGGTCGGAAGACAGATAAAAGAGGCATGGGGAACGGAGTCGGGTGCACTTGCAGGAGGGGTGGGTGACACTCAGGGACAGGTGACAGATAAAACGGGCGTTGAAAAGGGGTAGGAATGTGACCCACATTATTTCTGTGATTAGTCACAGAGGTTCCCTCCTGCTTCCCGCGAGACGTTGGAAAGGGGTAGGGATGCGACCTACATTATTTCTGTTACCAGTCACAGGGTTGCCTTCCCGCTCCCACGAGACATTGAGAAGGGATAACTGTGTGACCTAAATTATTTTTATGACTATTTTTTTCGTGAAAATCGATGTATCACTAATTTTCTCGGAAACTACCACTCTCAGAAAAAAATATTGACGAAGAGGATTGAAAAAAACAAAAAGATTGAAAGCGATAGATATTTTAAAAGACATTTCTTTTCCTTATAAATGGATTGTAGAATTGGAAACCTTAGAGATTGAAATAAAATAAAATTTATGAGAAAGAGGTGTTTATTTCGTGTTTGACAACCCCTGCAATTGCGTCGATTTGTTCGTAGGACGAACCACAACGCCACAAATGTTAGATACCCTCAAACGAGCAATTAACTTCCATTCAGCTCTTCAGAAAACCCACTTTAATACAAAGAAGCTACCCATAATCCAATAATAATTTCTGGACACTACATTTCTATTAACTGCTTAAACGTCATATTCTGTACAAGAGAAAATAAAGACCCCTAAAATAGATGATGAATTATTAAGAATGATACAAATAAAATAATGAGAAGTTAATTGAAAAATTAATCTTCAAATTTGAATAATTATTTTATAAATTAAAACTGGGACCTCAGTTCTTTTATAAATTAAACGAGATAACAAACAGAAGGGAATGTTTTTATATAATTTATTTCGTAATAATCTAGAGTGGAATAGAATTAAATTGAAAGTTACAAAATAAAATAAAATCAATTTGTTCACTATGGATTTTGCATTTGAGATTATTCGTGTTATTATTTTAATAGAAATTCTCTGACATGAAAGCGAGGAAATCAAATTTTCAAATTCGGGAATATTCGGCGTTTATATAGTAAAACGAGAATGGAAATAATGTTTGCTTTAGAAAAATTGAAACGAAAGGCAGGCCAGGATAAAACCTAACATATACCGATTCTTTTAATATTTTCACAATAGTATACACAATACTTTTTATATAAAAATCAGAATTCACCTAAGCATATTATTAATGTTTCTTTATCATGCTCATTTTTTATGTGTTTATCGAGATTAATGGGATTATATAATAGATTGTAAAATATCGATTTCTGAAAAAATATTTCAGACTCGAGAATTTGTATCAAATTAATTCAAATAAAACGATTTGTTGAAGTAAGTAAAGTACAGGTATTTCAGTGATCATGTAAGATCATTGCTAATCTTTACTTTTATGTTATTGAGTGTCAAATTGCGTGAAAAAATTTCAATTATTCGTTTTTCACTTTCTCTAGAATTAATGATTTTTCAGGTAAAAAATCTGTAAAAAGTGAAAGTGACAAAGTGATAGAACTTCGAAAAATGTATCAACAATTTTGAGTTTTTTTAAAAATCATTTTCCACGGTGAGCCTCAACCAACTTTGACCTAACAAAGTCATTACTAGAACTCTTTTTGCAGAATATTATTCTGACATTTTATGCGCGCATTTTGCGAAAAAAAATAATAGTAGGAGAGCTTTTTTCAAATTTTGGAATTTTAATTTTCAGAAAAACATTTTCATCAAAGAATTTTAATTACTCAGGGGTTGTTCAGCATGATAAATAGAGTAAAAGATATCTTCAAAAGAATGTTGTATAATTATAACTGTCGAATCTACAAAGGTTTTTCGAGACTCCCTGAATCCGAAAAAAACAGGTTTTAGGGATTAAAAAATTGAATCTTTGAAGAAATTACACGAGATACGATAAAAAGGTTCATTAAAAAATTATTTACCAGAAAAAGTTCTACAAATTTCTTGCCAGCCATTTCTTGATAAGACGCATACTTTTCATTTTATTCGTGAAAAATAACATTCAAAGTAAAAAAAATTTAATTTTTGGAAAAACGACACAGGATGCAAGAAAATCTTTCACAAAAAAATTGCTCGCCTAAATTATATCTACAAATTCTTTTTTGAATATTTTTTGATAAGACGCGTACATTTCGTTTTGATCGTAAAAAATAACACCAACAATAAAAAAAGGACATTTTTGGAAAAAACGACACAAGGTACAATGAAATGCTCAATAACGAAATTAGTCACCTAAAAAACGTCTAAAAATTTCTTTTGGACCATTTTTTGATAAGACGCACATTTTTTATTCCATTCGTGAAAAAAAACACTCAAAATAAAAAAAATTAATTTTTGAAAAAACGACACAAGGGACAATAAAATGTTGTATGACAAAATTATTCGCCTAAATTATTATATATGTATGATTATTTTCTGAGAAGACGCATAGTTTTTGTTTCAATCATGAAAAATTCAATTAAAAATAACAAATTTAAATTTATAGACAATCGACACAAGATACAATAAGATGTTTGATGGCAAAATTGATGACAAATTGATGACGATTTCCTTTCCTAACATATTTTCGTATTTCGTATAGTTGTCGTGCAAAATTGATTTCTTCATTTTTATTAACATCTTCTACGATTAAATCAGAAAATGCGCATCTTATCAAAAAATGGGCAGCAAGAAATTTTTAGACGTTTTTCACGTGAATAATTTTGTTATCAAGCATTTTATTGCATCTTGTGTCGTTTTTCCAAAAATGTCCCTTTTTATTTTTGGTATTATTTTTTACGATTAAAACGAAAATTACGCACCTTATTAAAAAATGGTTGGCAAGAAATTTTTAGACTTTTCTCAGGTGAATAATTTTTTCATTAAGCATTTTATTGCATCTTGTGTCGTTTTTTCCAAAAATATCCTTCTTCTACTGTTGGTGTTATTTTTTAGGATTAAAACAAAAATTACGCAGCCTATCAAAAAATGATTAGCAAGAAAGTTTTAAACCTTCTTTGAGTGAATAATTTTGTTATTAATCATTTTATTGCATCTTGTGTCGTTTTTGCAAAAATTTTTTTTTTTTTTCATATTTTTGGTGTTATTTTTCACGATTAAAATGAAAATTGTACGTCTTATCAAAAAATGGTCAATGATAAATTTATAGATCCTCTCTTGGTGAATAATTTCTTTCAATTGATTTTTTTCGTATCATGCATAGTTTGATCGCAAAATGGGATTCTTGATTTTTTAGTTTTTTTTTTTCGGTGGTTGAAACCGAAACCATTGGTCAAGAAAGACTGTTTAACGAACTTGACCTTTCATTGTGGTCCCTAAAAAAATGTTTTTTATGAGACGCATAAAAAAGGAAAACTATACGAAGTAAAAGAAAAAATTTTGGTAAAATTGTTCATCTCAAAAAGATATATAAATTTAATTTGAACTATGTTTTTTATGAGATGCATAGTTTTTATTACAATCGAGAAAAATGTTATTAAGAATAAAAAATTCCAGTCTCCGGTCAAACTGTGCAAGATATGAAAAAATGTTTAAAAATAAAATCGTTCATATGAAGATGACAAAATCTTTCACCGACAAAAGGTCTAAAAACTTTAATTGACCATTTTTTCATAAGACGGGTAGTTTTTGTTTTGATTGTGAAAAAATGCTATTAAAACTGAAAAAATTTAAATTATGGAAAAACGACACAAGATACAATAAAATGTTTTATGACACATACAATTGAAAATTTTGAACTTTTAAACAAATTTTCCTATTGGTTCAAAAATTATGGCTAATGTTTTATATGTACAATTTTCCACTAAATAATAAAAAAATCAGAAATTCAAAAAGATTTTTTGCCCAGTTTCTTTTTTTCAGGACAAACTTTTGCAGGAACAATCCATGTTTACGATGAAAAATTTGTTTCTTACAAAATCGTGCTTTTTTTGTCAAATTCGCCTCAGGAAGATTTGCAAAAACGTTATGAATTCAGCCACAATATTAAAAATCTCTTACTGAACCATAATCGGTTATAATCGGTCCAATGCATTTTGGGAAATTTCTTCGTAAATGGTACGGGTTTTTTAAAACATTTTTGGCTCCAATCAACAAAAATGACCAAATTCGGACAAACCATGCGAATACTTTTGTATATCAAAAAAAAAGTAGAAGGAAAAAGAAGGCGATTTTAAAATCGCCTTCCTTCTTTCAGAGATCACAGCGCAAAAAATGCTCAAAAAAGTGGAAATAGTGTAATTTTTTCACGAAAAAGGGGGAAAATAGGGACAATATTAAAAATTTATTTCAACATGTATAAAAAAGAAACAATCTTTTTATGAGAAATGTGATATTTTTAAATAAAGTTAAATGATTTCTGAATGATTTTTGCCATCACAGAATTTATTTTTGAAAATTGGAAATATTTTGGTCATTGGAAATCCAATCACAGCCGTATAAAAAATTCAGACAAAAAAATAAAATTTGTTCAATAAACCATTTTGATACGCTTAATATCGTTTTCAAAAGCGTTCTATTCCAAGACTTGTAATTTTGTCTTCACTAAAATTAATACATTCAATGTAAATTTTAAACTACACTCTTTAGTAGAGCGGAGTAAAAAAATGTAGAAATCCGTTAATATCTTCTGTTCTCTTTTTTAAAATGACAATTGAAAACTTTGAACGTCCAAAAAAATTGTTCTACTGGTTCAAAAATAATGGCGAATATTTATATCTACAGTTTCACTAGTAAAAAATAATAAAAAATTAGAAATTCAGAAAGATTTTTTTCCCACTTTATAATTTTTTGAAATTGTTCAGAATCATGTTTTTTTGATTGAGTAAAATGGACACTTTTTTGGAAAAATTTTAATGTGTCAAACCTGAAATTTTTTCAGATTGAACCCAACAAACATGTTATCATTCCTTATTAATGATAAACAATTTTTTTCATTGTGGTTAAAATATTCCAAGATCGCCAAAAAAAATCCAAAAATCCTAAATCAAGTGAAAAATTGTTTTCGAAAAAACAAAATGAGAACATGTTCTTTGGTTCAAGCTGAAGAAATTTCAGGTTCGACATATTCAACTTTCTCCGAAATGTGTGCATACGACTAAATCCAGAAAAGGACATGTTTTTTGTACATTTTCAAAAAATTCTAAATTGAGCAACAAATTTTTTTCTCATTCCTAATTTTTCATCACTGTTCATTAGCAAAAACAGTGAATATAACAAATTCGTCATAAGTTTTGAGCCAATAGAAATTTTTTTAAATTTTCAAATCAAAAAAGATGTAAAAAATATTAACCTGTTTAAAATTTTTCTCACATTTTTCGAATGCTAACCCACAACTTTTTCCTCTCAGCTCAAACAATTCGATTAATTTTAGTATTTTCACTCCTACCTACTCTTCAGTGTTCTTAAACTGAAAATCAAAATTATTCAAGTTAGAACATTGAACTTCGCACTTAATCAACTTGGAATATTTCATTTTCTAATGAGGTATTTAACTTTGTACATTTCATTTAATAAATTTTCACCTTGTAATAGTTTTTTCGAAAATTATTACATATTTTGAAACTGTTCCCATTTTATATTGGCTGACAACTTCGATCTCCAGTTTTCACAATTTTCAACATATTTTAAAATGTTTCAGCTTCAAGTTTTTTTTAAAAGTGTTTATTTTTTATGGTTTTTAGCATTTAAAACTTGTTGCACTTATATAGTTATCTTTGTGATACGATATACTGTTTTTTTTTATTATGTACCTTATTTATAATTAATTTCTTTAAGTGAATTCATTTTAATTTCAATTTTATTTATTTGATTATTATTTACTTATACGTACACTTATTATTTGCAGAGAATTTCTCGCGTAGTCAAATGTTGTATTTTCAAATATCGTATATTGGAAGAGAAAAAGGGAAAAGAGAGGAATTTTTAAAAAAATGGGAAAACGCAAGAGAATAATCAAAAGACTGTGAACCTTATTTTCTCTCTCAACTTTTTAATCTTCAAACAAAAACTATTTATAAAAATTCAATTTTATTAATTTACTTTATTTTGTACAAAACTATTTGCATGTGTGCTTATCCAAATTTGATCCATGTTGGATGCTGGAAATACAGTTTTTCGAATCGGAACCGATTTCATCAGTTTCTCCAGTTCCTAACTTAATTTCACACATATTTTTTTTTGTTTAAAGAAAAAAAATATCCCTTCTTTATTTTTTTTAAGTTTAAGTTTTTTACCTGTTGCTGATAGTAGGCAGGATCCGGTAGGGCCACAACGAAAGCGTCGATTTTGGCGAGGATCGCTGCCAAGAGGAGGAGGAACCGGAAGCCGGTGGAGGCCTTGATGAAATCAACACGAGCGCGGTGCATGATCCGTTTGATGATTTTAGGCGCTGCAAGGGTGAGAGTGTTGTTATCAAAGGGAAATTAACAAAGGACAATGGACACTAATTAATTGATGTCCGATCGTCGTTTCAGCGTAAACTTTGGAGGGAGAGAGGCTGAGTGAGGCGTCGCGACGCTCGTCGTCGCTCTTATACTCTGCACTGTCTGCCTGCGCATCCCCCAGAATCGCAAACCATCAACTCAACCGGACGCATAGATACCACCAATGTCCTCCCTCCAACCCCTAATTTCCTAATTTCTTCGTTTCCCCACCCACTTCAGTCATTCTCCAAAAAATTGCTGAATTATTCTCCCTTTTGTGGGTTGATTTAGAACCGATCTATTCAGGTTATTCTTTTTTTCAAAAAAGAAAAAGGTAATATTTCTTATAGATCGAAATTAAATCTATTTTCTTACGAAAATTTTGTGTGTACTGAAAAAGAGCACCCAAAAAGTTCACAATTTAAAAATAGACTTTGAGACTACCTGTTTTTTTCGTCTCATTAGAGACAGATGTACAATAAATGTACACAACAGAAAGAAAAAAGAGGGGTAAAAAAGAAAAAGTCAACTAAACCAACCTCACACTCTTTTTTTTCTCCGTCTCATTCATATTACTGGGAACCAACATGTTTCGAAGCCAATTTAAACTTCCTCATCTGGGGTATTTTATAGGAAAACAACAGGAATAAAATTGAAAATATATCTGCAGGATTGCCTATGAATACTTAAGATTTCTTTTAATTGAGGTTGTTAATGATTAACACAATTTACTAAAAGATATCTATTTTACTTGAATATATTTGAAAAATTTGAGAACGTTAGTAATTTTTTAGAAATGTGTTATTGGCTTGGATTACTACCATTTTCTCTTTGATAAATGAAATACTCTGAATAGATTGGTTCTAAATCAACTCAAAAAATTTGGTCTTGGCATTATGATCCATTTCCTTCATTTCCCATGTTCTTTGTACATAAATGTTGTAACAATTTTTTCATTTTTCAATTGTACAGCTATTTTAAATGCTAACCTGGTACTTATTCAAAAATAAGGTTGCCATAAGGTTTTACATACAATTTTCATTTTTATAACTAATTGAAATGATAACCTTGTACTTATCAAAAAATAAGGTTGCCATAGGTTTTACATACATTCAGGTGAAGAAACTATACCCTCGTTGCCTACGAGAAAGATTTCATACTAACAATATATGCATATTATATATCATTGAGTACTTTATTTACATTGTTTCTAATCTTATGATTTTTTACAGATATTTTTTATTTCAAACATATTTAATATATTTTCAGTCTACTGCATTTTTGAATTGTTCTAAGCATACTTTTAATATAATTACAATATCATCCTAGTACCTATTATAAATATAATAATGTTGCCAGAAGGATGTACATAATTTGAGATAAAGTCTTTGTTTTCAATTGAAATTAAATCTCATATTTTAGTGTTTAAAATATTTTACTATCTTATTATTGTCTCTTTAGAATCAATTCTGAATCTTGATATTTGGGGCTAAGACTTTCTGTATAGTTTCCTAAAATCTATTGGCATCCTTCGAACAGATGCTCTTTACGAGGATTTAGGACTGGTTATTCTCTCTCTCAGAAAAAACGTTTTTATTTGTCTAAGTGGTTATATAGACGAGTCAGTCGTAGAAATTTTCTCCTTCAGTGGGGTCCCTTTTCCCTCTGAATTTCTTCCCGTGTGAAGAATTTTTATCATAATCAAAAAAAAATAGACTAAAAAAGTTGATTTATGCCTCTATCTTTGAAAAGAAAAAAAGGTAAAACAGAATTCACAAACATTTTTGAAAAATAATTTCAATTTTTGTTTAACTAGTGTTATGGTGAAGTGTTTGCCGAAGTTTGGATTGCAAAATTTTGGATATTATACGCAGGAAGTTATATTTGAGTTCTAAGCCCCGAGTTCTAAGTCGTGCGTCGTAAATTTTATACAAGTGTATCCAAAATGCTTTTCGTTAAAATATGAGAATTTCTCTGGGTTTGGAGTTTAGTATATGTCGCGACATCAGACAGTTCGCTTCGGTCTCTGTATTCTGGATAAAAATTTATTACTATAGAGCATAGGTTTTTTGTGAACTTTTTCCAATCATATGAAAAGGAGTCAAAAAATAATAACCTCAAACAAAAGTGTTTGTGTTTTTGTGTTTTTTCAACATTGACAAATATTAAAAGGGAAGGTAACAAAGCTATTAATTTAAAAAGAGATCTTGCTAGGTACAACAGAATTTGAGATGGAATCATTAATTGGATATAATGGCTCTAGTTTTGTGTCATTATTTGGAAATTGCGGGAATTAATTTCCAATCAGAAAAATTATTTGGAAATTTTAAAAGAGAGACATTAAGCAAAGATTGGTTTCAATCTGTAGGGTTGCTATGAATACTTAAGATTTCTTTTAATTGAGGTTGTTAATGATTAACTCCATTTATCAAAAGACATCTATTTTACTTAAATACATTTTTGAAAAATTTTCAGAACGTTAGTAATTTTTTAGAAATGTGTTATTGGTTTGGACTATTACCTTTTTCTTTTTGAAAAATGGAATAATCTGAATAGATTGGTTCTCAATCAACCCAAAAAATGAGAGGTTGGTTTTCTTTTTCTTCGTTGTACATTTATTATACATTTGTCTCTAATGAGCTATAAAAGTGGGTAGTTTCGAATTCTACTTTTGATTTGTGAACTTTTTGGGTGTTTTTTTTTTAGTACTCAACAAATCAGAAGAAAGTAGATTTCATTTCGATCTTTAAGAAGTTTTGAAAGAGAGACATTAAGCAAAGATTTGTTCCAATCTGCAGGGCTGCTTATGAATTCTATTAAAATTTCTTTTAATTGAAGTATTAATGATTAACTTAATTTACCGAAAGATATCCATTTTATTTAAATATAACATAGAAATTTCAGAAAGTTGGAAATTTTTGAAAATGTGTTATTGTTTTGGATTATCACCTTTTTCTTTTTTTAAAAATGGGATAATCTAAATAGATTGGTTTCAAATCAACCTATGAAAAAATTATATTAATCGCTGTCAGCCAAGCGTGTCTTACCAAAGCGCACTTTTTCCACTAGTGTACTACACCAAGTAGAAAAAGTAATTGTGTTTCTAAGTAGAAAAAGAAAATCGAGTTCAGACAAATTAGACATTACCACAAATATCCCAAATTTATTTTTTCTCAATTTCGAGAAATCTATTGTCCCACGAACTTGAAGTAACAAACTTGGCACTGGGTGCCGAAACTCAAGTTGAAACGAGGAATCGAATCAAGACGGCCAACTTTCCTCACAGAAATCGTCCCGTCATTTTTCTTTCCAATTTTAACGACAAACAACACTTTTTCATATGAATCTGGGGCACTTCTTCCGCATAGCGACTGCGAACTTTAAGAAATGGATTTCTCGTACGTTAAGTTTTTATTCGAGATTTATGTTGTTGAGGATGGAAAGGAAGGCACACGGAAAACAAAATGTTTTTGGATTAAGTAAATTTTACTTGGTTCAAGTCAATGTCAGGTACGAATGGGGACAATAGAATTATGAAATTGGCACAAGTAAATAAGTATTTGATACCGTTTGCTTGGAACAAGATTGGATTTTCTTGATCTGAGAAAATGCAGTATCAGATGGAATATTAAATTTTATTAGTTTGAAACTGTGTAGTATCAATGTATGCTAATATATAGTTTCATCAAGAAAATATTGCACTTCAGAAAAAGTAATACTGAAATAATTCAAAAATATATTTTCTCAATTTAAGAATATATTGTGTTGTGACAAAACACATAAAAAAAGATTCTTTAAATCAAATACGTTCAGAGACAGACTCATATAGACACACTTTATAAACTATACACATACACACATTTTTATAAATTATAATACTGGCTTTTATAATATTACTTAGGGGATACCGGGGCGAAAGGAGCATAGTTATCATTTTCAGTGAAATATTTGCAATTTATACTAGTTTTTTAAAATGTAAGTGGTTCTTTACATTCTTTAAACCTTCATGTATCAATTTCATGAGAGACGAAGTGTTTCAAAAATATTAACCACGATAAAAATATGAAAATTATAAATTGTACTCATGTCTTATCTCGCCCCATGCCTTGGGCCAAGATGAGACCCGTATAGGGGCGATATGAAACACGATATTCATCACTTTTTGTTGATAGAATTTTTTTTTCGTGTTTTTGTACACATAGAATATTATTCATAGTCTTCTATAAATATAAATCAGTATAATTCCAATTAACGGTCAATTTAATACCAAAATTTCTTTATAAACATCAATTCTTCTAATTTAGAGTAACTGAATGAAAATCTTCAAGATGTATTTTTCATAAAAATCAATTAAATTTCGATTCAGTTTCATTTATCTGAAATTTTTCGTTCACAATATATTTCTACAGTTGGTTAAAAATTATTTATAAACTGTTTTTTCAAATTTTAAATCTTAAACCCATAATTTTGCACTGGATAAAAGTGGGTATTTTTGATAAAAAACTTGAAAAAATAATTTTAAATCTAAATTTTGAAAGCTATCTGCAACTTTTCAGTGCCAATAAAAATGAAAATATCGTCTTGAATATGCTGAAAAACAACTCCAAAAATAAAATTTATAAATAAAACCAATTGCAGCTACTCACTAGAATTTCTTTGTGAAACCGATTTCAAAGCAGCAGCCATAGTCATTTTTTACCACGACAATCAGTTTTAGTTCTCACCATTGTAATTTCCCTTTTAATCTTTATCTATTTTCGAACATTTCTCTCGAAACGACTCAAACCTTGTGAACAAAAAATGTTTGGCCAGCTCCATAAGAAGGTTAGGAACGTTCAGTAATAATCAGGATAAGAGCATCTCATCTTGCCCCATAAACCCGACTCATTCCGCCCCAAACCACAATTTTTATTAAAACTTCAATATGATCTGTTTTTATTAATTAACTCTGTATAGATGCATTAGTACATTAAAGTTCGATATGTAAATTTCACGACATACCATAGATTGGAAATATTATCTGTCATTTTCAATAATTCCTTTACGTTTTGAAATACACTGGAATCTCGATTTAGAGACGGTCTCTCGACCATAAATGCCAAAGAAATATTTCTTTAAATCAAATGCATGGATATTGAATTCAGAAACAAATTTATTTGATTTAAAGAAGTATTCAATTGAAACAAATTACGCCAATATTCAATTAAAAAATGCGTATTTATTTCAGTTAGATGAATATGCATTTATCTTAATGAAATATTTATGTAATTGGAAGAAATGTTTGTTTGGAATAGTCTGCTGAGTATTCTACATTGAAAGAAACATTTCTTCCAACCAAATTAATAAACATTTTATTCAACAAGATAATTACTTCGTTTGAGTAAATGGTTATTTAATTTGAATAATTTAATATTACTAATCGAGAGAAACATTTCCTTCAACTAAAGAAACAAATATTTATGTAAACACAATATTTTATTCATCTGAAGAAATGCTTCATTGATATCAATGCATTAATTCTTTGTATCGAATAAGTATCTTTTTAACTTACATAATTAATATTCTTTTGAATTTAATAGTTATTTCGTTGATTTAAATAAACCTAAATACTTGATTTAAGTATGGACAAATTAATTGATTCAAATGCGTCCTGATCAATTCAATGAATCGAATTCATTGAATCAAATAAATATTACTTTGTGGGATTAATCTGATTTCAGACCTTTTGAGTCAAGCAAATCATTTTTTTGAGCGTACGAAGTATTTATTTTAATCAAGAAAATACAGACAAAGATTACATTTCTTCAGATCAGCAGAAGATATATGTCTGGTTCGAATAAAAATTACACCTGTGAAAGAATATTTTCTTGATATTAAGAAATAGGATTCGAGTAAATGCATTTACTTGGTTCCAAATTTTTTTTTCAGTGGGAAAACAAAATTTTCATAAATTCAAGAAAACGGATTATCCGTTTCCTAAGTTTAAAGCTTCCTCAAATCAAAATACAATTCTTTATTTTAGTTATGTTTTATCAGTGAGTGAAGTGATCTGCTGGTATAGATAGACAGCTTATATTTTTTTCCGTGGAATTGAAATTATAAAATGAGAACACCGAAATTATCAGTACTGGGATGACGCAAATAAAAAAATTCTTTTGTTTTGATGGGACACCCTTTAAAAAGAAGAAAAAGTTTCCACTTGGTAAAAAAACAACTGTAAATTTTTAGAACATTTTGTTGGAAACGAAAAGACTATTCCAAGGCTGTTCCAACTGTTACACTGAGAAAAATGTTTGCTTGAATTAAACAAATTCTTTCACTTTTACAAATACACGATTTGTCACGATTTACTTGAGTTAAAAAATGTTATCTTTGATATAGAGATTAGGGTCAAAGAAATGTTTGTTTGATTCAAGGAAACATTGTTCTATTTCAAGAGTATAACAGTCCCTAAACGTAAAAAACTCGTAATTGTCTCACATGGAATGTTATAATAATTTCATTTTTATTAGAATATCATCAACTGACGTTATAAAATGTAAAAAAATAAAAATATTGACATTTTGGAAAAACTAATCTTAGAAGATTGAAAACACGTCTTTTGAATAACAAAAAGCGTATTTTCGAGCCCTTTTACAGTTTCATGCAGATATTTCATGCGCATTTCGAATTGAATAATTCTCAACTTCATGTTGAAAATGGAAATTATCAAAAATCACACTTATGTGTAAAGATCTACACCTTTTAAAATTTAATTTATTTATTATTATTTATAGTATCAACATTTATTTAATTCAATGTATTATACATATTATAGTAAATAGGTGTAGTAAAGTATAAGTCAATCAGTTATTATTATTATTTTAATGAGAATTTGTTATAGTAGTTCTCAATACATTTTTCATATTTTGCTAGAGTCTTTTACACAAGGTGCAAGAAAATCCAAAAAATATTAATACATATCCACAAAGGATGATTCATGCCTGTTGACAGTGATATTTATCAACTATCTTAAACATTTTCTGTCACATGTTTATTTACGTGTAATGTGTGATGTAATTTTATGTCTAAATGTATGAAATGTCTGTATTTAAAATTATATAAAGAGCTTAATTATTCACTTCTTGTTTCCAAAGAGGGGTGTTATTTTTTAATTTATTAAGAGTAGTGTTTTGATTTTTGTACATATATCTGTTCTAAATGTCAGTGCATGATTTTTATGCAAAAAATTATATTTCAACTGACCTGAGATAGTGTTTAATGTTTCCCAAGAAATAAAAAAAATTGATAATTGTTTTTTCACCAAATGAAAACTTCTTGGGAGGTATTCCCATCAAGTTAAATTTAAAATACACCATGCATTCCTTTTAAATACTTATTTATTCAAAGCAAACTATTTAAGAATCCTGCTGAGAAAAGTTATTTCTTCGCTAAATTTATTAATTTTCTTGTAGTTTAGTCTTTAACCCCCTCCCCCCTCCCCCACAAAGTAACGTAACCGCTGTTTCAACATTTATTTCACGTTTGGTCTGCGTTTTTTCGCGTTTCTATAACGTTTAGTTGCCAATATGCCTACGTGACAAAAAAAAAGATTTTCTACCAAAAGAGATGAATTTTCAGCCCAAAAAGACGATTTTTCAACCAAAAAAATAACTTTTAACCGGACAGCTGCATTATCAACCAAAGAGTTAAATTTTCAAACCATAAAGATGAATTTTTTTGAATTTTCAACAAAAAAGGTAATGTTCAACCAAGAAAGACGAATTTCTAACCAAAAAAGAAGACTTTTTCACGATAGAAGATGAATATTTAATCTACAAAGGTGAATTTTCAACTGATAAGATTAATTTTCTACTGAAGGACGAAGTCTCAAAAGAAAAAACATGAATTTTCAACCATATCGTTGAATTTTCAACCAAAAAACATAAGTTTCCTGCCAAAAATGGAACAGTTGACTTTTGAACCGGAAAAGACGAATTTTCAACAAGGAAGTTCATTTTCAATCAAGAAAGATGAATTTTCAACTAAATAGCTGAATTTTAACTAAAACAGATAAGTTTTCAATTAAATAGTTTAATTTTATACTAAATTGTTGAGTTCTTAAGCTAAAAAGACGATTTTTCTACAAAATAGTTGAATACTCAACAAAAACTGATTAATTTTCAATCAAATAGTTGCATTTTTAACCAAAAAGGATAAATTTTCAACCAGGAAGATCAACTTCTACCGAAAAGACGATTTTTCAACAAAATACAAGAATTTTCAACCATATAGTTGAATTTTCAGATAAGAAAGATTAATTTTTCCATATAGTTGAATTTTTAACGAAAAAAGATGAATTTTCATCAAAAAATGGAATAGTTGAATTTTCAATTTGAACAAATTAATTTTCAACCAAAAGTGAAACGAATTTTCAGCTATTTCGACCAAAGAGATGAGTCTTCGATCAGAAAAGATGAATTTCCAACAAAATAGTTAGATCTTCAAACAGAATAGTTTAATTTTTAACAAAACAGTTGCATTTTAGCCAAAAAAAGATGAATTTTCAACAACAAAAAATAAATTTTTAACAAAATAGTTCAATTCACAACAAAATAATTGAATTTTCAACCGAAAAGATGATTTTTTAAAAAAAGAAAATTAATTTTTTACCACTAAAAAATGAATTATCAACAAGATACATGAATTTTCAACCAAATAGTTGAATTTTCCACTAAAACAGATTAACTTTCAACCAAACAGTATGGAATAGTTGAATTTTCGATTAAGAAAATTAATTTTCCACTGAAAATGAAACGAAGTTTCAACACGATAGTTAAATTTTCAATCAGAGTGATGAAGGTTTAACTAAAATGATGAATCTTGAAAAAAATTAATTTTCAACAAAAAAATTAACATTCAATCAAATAGTTAAATTTAAAACCTGAAAAGACGATTTTTAACCAAAAAGATTGCTTTTTACCAAAAAGGAAGAATTATCAACAAAACATATGAATTTTGAACCAAATAGTTGAATTTTCAACTGAATAAGATAAATTTTGAACCAAATAGCTGAATTTTTAACTAAAAAAGATCAATTTTCAACCAAAAACGGAGAAGCTAAATTTTCGATTGAAAAAATTTATTTTCAAGTGAAAATGAAACGAATTTTGAACACAATAGTTAAATTTTCTTCCAAGGAGATAAATCTTCACAATGAATTTCTAACAAAGTAGTTCAACTTTCAACCAAGTACTTGAATATTTGACCAAAAAGATGACTTTTAAACAAAATGTTTGAATTTTCGACAAAATGATTAACTTTTCAACCAAACAGTAGTATTTTTAACTAAGCGAGATAAATTCCGAACTGTTTCGGACCAAAAATATAATAGTAGACTTTTCAACTAAAAAGAAATTAACTTTCGACCAAAAATAGTTGGATTTTCTTAATGGTTTCTATTAATTTAGTTCGCATTTGAACGAAAAAAAAACGAGAAAAAAGGGGGAAGTTTCTTAAAAACAGGGGAAAAAAGAAGAATTATTTAAAAAAGGGAAATCAGGAAAGCGTGTGAAGTCTGAAGTATGAAAGAGATTTTACAATAAATTTATCAAGTTATTATTCAACTGTACCGTTGCAGGGCCATCTTTCGCAAAATTCTCAAGCTTTTTAAAAATTTATTTATTAATTTTGTTAAATTTTTAATGTAATTTTGTTCGTACCGTTACTTCCAC
>JAUMHM010000078.1:35981489-36001450 GCA_032362435.1 Melikaiella ostensackeni | reverse complement strand
AACAACCCCTTAAGATGACCGCTCAAATAGATTTTTGCTGCTCAGCCTAAGAGGCCCCTCGCAAAAGGAGGCCCCCCGCAATTCGGGGTTTCGCTGTAAAGTAGTTACGCCACTGGTTCTCTGTGATAATTTAATCCTGAAAGTGGTCTTATTCGTTGAGCAGCTGAAACTCATATGTACCTTGCACGACACAGTTTTCCTTACAATTAGATAAGTGAGAGAAACATCCCTGCAGCCGCTTACCTGCCGTACAGCCTTGTCGGTCTGATTGCATACTAAAAGTCCGTAAAAAAGAGAAACTCAGGCGAACTTGGACAAAATTCTCTGTTTCAAGTGCGCACAGGAACTTAAGGTTTCGCAAAAGCATTATCAGTGTGAATTATGTCATCTTTGATTCCACGTCAAATGTGCGAATTCTTCAAGAACTTTCAACAAGTGTGAGAAAATCTGGATTGACGCTTGTGCTAAATGTTTGACCGATGATTAGGATTTAGGGCGTACTACGAGATCTAAGAGTGTGTGTGATCATAGAAAAAACAAAAGATGAAGCTTACATCGATTCCAGGTGGAAGATTCGCTGCAACAAAAATTAACCTTGTCGGTTAAACTTTATATGGAGCGGAGATAATTTCGTGATTTCAAACTTGCCTGGGTAATCTTTCGCGTGCTTTCGCCTCAATTTTATTTAGCAAAATAACGAAAATTGTGACGCTAGCGCTATCTACCGTCATTTGAGTTCACTAAACTGGAGCAAAATGGCAGTTCCTAGTTGTCAGTTGCTTTTTGCTAGGTGGTGTAAAATAAGTTCTAGTGCATTCACAATAGTCCAGTCTATTTCAGAAGAGACTTATAAATAAGAACAATGTTTTATTTGTTTTTTTTTGTTGCCGATTCTACTTTCTACCGCAATTTTCTGACCCTGGCGTGATGTAGTTAGATGACGTCAGAATTATTCTCCTAGCCACGGTAAAACTTTCGTCAAAATTCGCTTAATTTTCAACCGTACGAAAACTTATCTGCAACACATTTTAACTTTTTTTTGTGATAGTATTGTGAATCGTGGAGTTTCTTCTTCCTCAAAATCATAGAACAGCTCAGCTACCTTAGTCTCTAGCAACGAGATCTTGTTCACCACCCTTGAAGAACAGGTGTCCAACCTCACATCTTCGAAGACACCTCTTTTTGCGCCACCTCCACCACCTCCTGATGTCGATCCAAAGATGTATACAGCCATATGTCAATATATTAAGGAGCCACTTGATACCATTCTCAACATGTTTGGATCCATTGATAACAAATTGCGAGATGCAGAGTCGGCGGCCTGCGTAGTGAAATTGCTTCTTACTCACAAAAAATTGACATGCTAAATAAGCAGACTACCAACCTCTCATTTCTTTTAACATAAGTTCAACGTCAAGTGACTGAAGGCTCTGGAGAAAAAATTGAAGAAAGGTCAGCAAGTGACTGAAGTCTGTGGGGAAAAAATTAAATAAAGGTCAGCAAACCCTTGACAACGCCGCTACAAAGGAAAATAGCAATCTGATTGCTAAACTTGACGTATGCGCGCTTCAAGTTAGTAAGCTTGAATAACGTGATAGAAAACTGGAAATGGTTACTACAGGCCCTCCTACCAAACCTGAAGATCTCCTGACTCTTTTTAAGTCAACTGCTCATAATCTAAGCCTCTCTGTCAACTCCTTTGATTTAGAAATTTTTTTCGAATTGGCATTGGGACTCCTGGAAGGCCTAGATCAGTGCTTGTTTGATTTGTGATCAGAGCAGTACGCGACCAGATCTTCTCAGTCAAGAGATCTTTTTCCGTCCTCAAAGCAAGTGCGATTGACTCAACTTTTGGCGATTCTATGGTGTACCTAAACTAAAATCACCCATCCGAGACTTACTCTCTCTAGAAGGAAACGCGTGCTTGGCTCAATCAGTCTAATGTACCAGCTAAAAATGCATGGATTCGCAATAAGGCTATCTATGCACGGCTTCGCGACGTGGAATCACTATTTAGATTTTCATCCAGGTCTGAACTAGAGGCACTTAAGCACACACTTCAGGAGAGTGATACGAGTACATGAAGACAACAAAAACTCAGACTTCATCATCAAGCTCAAGTAATTCTATTGTAATTACTAACCTTAATTCTACGTCAGGCATATTTCTGACCATCTGTCATGTAAATTTCCAGTCTCTCAAAGCGCACATTCATGAATTTTGTTTCTTTCTGTTCAATATTTACTGACATAATTGCAGTTTCTAAAAACTGGCTGAATGAAAATATCAGCGACCTTGTAGTAGAAATTCCTAATCTTTATCTTCTCTGGTGTGATAGAAAGGAAAGGCAGGGTGGAAGTGTCGGTATATATACACGCCAAACCCTAATGGATCGTATTCTCCAAAGCTCGTCAGAAACTGATCCGAATGTTATTATTTCTCTTCGACCTGAATGTATGGTTTCAGAAGTTATTGCACCTATCGCTCCTAAGATCATGTGTTGCGTTATGTATCGCCCCCCGAATGAGGGAGTACTTGGAATCACATTATTAAGCTGGAGTATTCTCGTCCTCTATTGATGAGAGGGGGAATCTGTTAAATGAGTTTGTCTTCGATTCTTATGAAAAATTCTCAACTCCGCGCATCCGAACCTAAGAACCTTCCAGCATCATGGATTACTCCTGTAATCAGACTTAGAAGAAAGGAGAGAGACAGTCTCTACAATGCAGCTAAGTGTAATAGTCCCGTCTATTTAATTTCACAATGTCGCTCATAAAGAAACTCGGTACAGATTGAAATTTACAATAGCAGAATTGTATATAATACAGCTAAACTGTCCAACATCATTGATCCTTAGCACCTCTGGAAGCAATTTCGTAGATTAGGTCTATCAATCCTAAAAGTACCTAAAAATTTACATCAATCTCTGCTGACGAATTCAACTTCTATTTCAGTTCAGTATTAAATATTTCTACTAATCATAATCAAACTTCTTTTTTCTGAATCTTATATTATGGAAAATAAGACGACTTCGTTGTTCACCATTTCTGAGGTGACACCTTTTGATGTAAGGCAATTCTATCATACGAGAGCGACTCCATAGGTGTGGATGGACTTCCAATCAGCTACTTTATAAGAGGCATTCACGTCTTCAATTCCTTACCTCAGTGAGATCCTCAATCTATCACTTAATTCCTCTACTTTCCCCGATCCCTGTAAAAGAACAATCATCCGACCCATACTTAAAATCAAAAATCCAGTTCCTCCTAGCGATTTTAGACCCGCCTCCTTACTATGTGCTTTGTTCAAAGTACTTGAAAAAATAGTACACAAATATTTCAAAAGATCGAAATGAAATCCATTCTACTATGAAACCTTGTGTGCACCAAAAAGGAACACGCCAAAAATCTCACAAATCAAAAATGGACTTTTTGAACATTTTTAATTCATCACTATTTTAAAAACCAAACAACTAAAAATTGATACCTGATAGAGCTTTCTCTATATTTTTCCAATAAGCTGGACTATATAAAATTTCAAATGAAGCAAGAAACATCCTTCTGACTCTTAGAGGAGAGCCAGAATTGTCATAATCAGAAATTGTACATTTGTTAATTTATCACTATTTTGAAAAAAAATAAACTAAAAAGTGATATATGATAAAGCTTTTTCTATATTTTACCAATAAACTAGACAAGACAAGATTTCAAACGAACCAAAAAATATCCCTATAGCTCTTACAGGAGAGCCAGAATTGTCATGAGCAGAATTGTACATTTTTTAATTTATCACTATTTTGAGAAAAATAAACTAAAAAATGATATCTGATAGAACTTTATGTATATTCTTTCGATAAACTGGATTCTATGAACTTTCAAATGAACTAAGAAACATCCTTATAGCTCTTACAGAAAAGCCAGAATTGTCATAAACCGAAATTGAACACTTTTAATTCATCACTATTTTGAAAAAAAACAGCTAAAAATTGATACCTGACAGAGCTTTCTCTATATTTTTCCAATAAGCTGGACTAGATAAAATTTCAAATGAACCAAGAAACATCCCTAAGACTCTTACGGGAGAGCCAGAATTGTCATAGACAGAAATTGTACATTTTTTAATTCATCTTTATTTTGAAAAAAAAATATAATTAAAAATGACATCTGATAGAACTTTTTCTATATTTTACCAATAAACTCGAATCCATGAAATTTTTAATGAACTTAAGATACATCCCTATGACTCTTACAGAAGAGCCAGAATTGACAAAATCTGATATTGTACATTTTTTAATTTATCACTATTCTGAAAAGAATAAACTAAAAAATGATATCTGATAGAACTTTATGTATAATTTTTCGATAAACTGGATTCCATAAACTTTCAAATGAACTAAAAAACATCCCTATAGCTTTTACAGGAGTGCGAAAATTGTCATAAACAGAAATTGTACATTTTTTAATTTATCACTATTTTGAAGAAGAAACTAAAAAGTGATATATGATAGAGCTTTTTCTATATTTTGCCAATATACTAGACAAGACAAGATTTCAAACGAACCAAAAAATATCCCTATAACTCTTATAGGAGAGCCAGAATTGTCATAATAAGAAATTTTACATTTTCTAATTTATCCTTATTTTTAGAAAAATATAATTAAAAATGATATCTGATATAACTTTATCTATATTTTTCCGATAAACTTGATTCCATAAACTTTAAAATGAACTAAGATACATCTCTAAGAGTCTTACAGGAGAGCCAGAATCGTCATAAACAGAAATAGTACATTTTTTAAATTTATCACTACTTTGAAAAAAAAACTAAAAAGTGATATCTGACAGAGCTTTTTCTATATTTTCCTGATAAACTGGACTCTATTATATTTTTAATGAACTAAGATACATCCCTATGACTCTTACAGAAGAGCCAGAATTGCCATAATCAGAAATTGTACATTTTTAAATTTATCTTTATTTTGAAAAAAATATAATCAAAAATGATATCTGATAGAACTTTATCTATATTTTACCAATAAACTTGATTCCATGAACTTTTAAATGAACAAAGATACATTCCTATGAATCTTACAGGAGAGCCAGAATTGTCAAAATCAGAAATTGTATATTTTTTAAATTATCACCATTTTGAAAAAAAAATATAATTAAAAATGATATCTGATAAAACTTTATCCATATTCTACCAATAAACGTGATTCGATGAACTTTCAAATGAACTAAGAAACTTCCCTATAACTCTTACAGGAGAGCCAGAATTGTCATAAACAGAAATCGTACATTTTCTTAATTTATTACTATTTTGAAAAAAATAAACTGAAAAGTGATATTTGATAGAGCTTTCTCGATATTTTTCTGATAAACTGGACTTTATAATATTTTTAATGAACTAAGATACATCCCTATGACTCGTACAGGAGAGCCAGAATTGTCAAAATCAGAAATTGTACACTTTTTAATTTATCACTATTTTGAAAAAAATTAATAAAAATAAACAAAAAAGAGATATTTGATAGAGCTTTTCTCTATTCTTCCGATAAAATGGATTCCATAAGCTTTAAAATGAACCAAGAAAAATCCCAAAAGCCCTCAGAGCAGAGCCAGAATTTCTATAATTAGAAATTGTAAATTTTTTTATTCATCACTATTTTGAAAAAAAAAACTTAAAATTAACTAAAAAGTTTTATCTGTTACAGCGTTCTCACTATTTTTACGATAAACTAGATTCCATAAGCTTTCAAATAAACCAAGAAACATCCCAAAAGCTCTTAAAGGAGATCCAGAGTTGCTATAACTAGAAATTAAAAATTTTTTTATTTATTATTTTATTTTTATTACACTCAAAAGTGATATCTGATAAAGCTTTCTCTTTATTTTTCCGAGTAACTGGATTCCATATGCTTTTAAATGAACAAGAAACATCCCAAAAGCCCTTAGAGGACAGCCAGAATTGCTATTTTTATATTTAATACAAAATTGCTAGAAAAAAGTGTGTTTTTAATTGGTAATAAAAAACTTGCCAAGTATTAGAACCGACGTAAGAAACAAAAATATCTTTTAAGGCATTTCTTAATTTCATTACTACCAGCTTAGGAGTGAAATATAGATTAAAAAATGTTTACGGCAATTTTGCCTGTCCTTTTGAGGTGAGCAATTTTGCCACGTTTAAAACAAAATCTATTATTGCTATTGAAAAATGTTCAACAGCAATTTTCTACAACTTTGAGAGGCGAATAATTTTGGTTTGTTGTCTATTTGTCGTATCCAGCGCGGTTTCGTCGGAAAGTTGAATTATTACTTTTCTCAGTTTGATTTTTCATGGCTAAAACAATAAATATTGGCAGTGGAAGGCTGAATAACGAACTTGACCTGTCTTTTTGGACCACAAACCAGTGTGCAAAAGGAAATTTGAATAAAAAAATTGCTTCGAAAGTTATCTGGTCGTCAGACTACAGACAGGCAGATGGACAGACAGACAGACATTTTTATAAGGACCATTTTTTTCTGACTCAGAGGGTCTCAAAACGTCGAGAATTGACGAAAACTGGATAGGTCCAAATTCACATGAATCTAAGACATTCCATCATAATTGATGAGAATTTAAAAATATTTATTTTTACTGAAAAACCTGTGATTTGGTTTTATTTTAAACTGATACAACAAAATAAACTTGACGGAAAACTGATTATCTATTTTTATACATTCCTCTGTATCTCATACATAGTTGAATCGAAAAGGAAAATTTGGTAGTTTTTTTAGTTGCAAATTTTTTTATTTCAAGAAAATTCATTCAAATTCATAAGCTGTAATAATCTTTCTTGGATTGGGAGTTTGAAGAATTATTTGGTAAGGATCTTTAAATCTGCATAGTTTCAAATTGAATTTTTTCTGAATTTTCTATTTTTTGAAGATGAAAATCCTTTTAAATTTGAGAGTTTCTATATTTTTTTTATTAATCAAAGAACTTCAAATTTGTAAGTTTTTTTTTTTACTGGAGTCTTTGGAATCTGAAAGCTTTTGAATTATTTGACGGGTTCTCGATTTCGTTTTACGATTTCTAAACTTTTTAGTTAAAAACTTTTAAAATTTTAAGGTAGCTGAATCAAATGCTTTCGTATTTGATAGTTTTCAGCCATTGGATCCTCGGGAAAGTCTTCTTTAAAAAAAAGAACATTATTATTAAGTGGATATAATGCCCCTAAATTTTCTATTTTTTTAAGATGAGGATTGCGCATATAGCTGCACATGTATAAATTTTGGCGCGTATTTTTGAATATTATAAGTTTCTATTTGGAAAATAATTCGCAGCTTTAATTTAAAAAAAGGGGAAAGGGGGAGAAATGGTCAAAATTCTCAAATATAGGGATTACCGGGGTTTTTGAGAAAAATAGGAGAAAAAAAGTGGAAAATAGGGGAATAGGGTACTGACTGTGATCTCAGTCACATAGAAAATTCGACTATAAAAATGAAATATCAATAAAAAAATACTTTTCCAAAATATATATTCAAAATTTAAGTATCTATTTTCCCAAAAGCTTTCATATTATGAAATAAAACAAATGTTTTTTGTACGAATAAATTTGATAATTTTCTTGCAAAATGACAGAATAAAAAAGTAAAGTGCAATATTTTCAATAAGAAAAGTGAAAATGTGAAAATTGCCGCTGAATACAATTGTCGAAACCATTTATGCTCAAGAGCTTTAAGTGTCTTTCCTGAACTCTGTCAACTGGAAACTGTGAACTCGGTTTTGAGGTCAAGAGCTCTTAGAGCTTACATACAAATAATTGAGATTATTTTTCGCAATTAATTATATTTACAACTACAGGGTTCGAAGTGCTCTATGGAAATAAAAAGTATTAAAAAAGTATCTTTCTGAAGAGAAAAGTATACACAAAAATAAAAGAAGTATTTAAAAAGTAGCCTTTTTAAATCATTCAAAAATTAGTTTTTCAAAGAAAAAAATAGTGTGAGAAATACTTGCTACTAAAAAAGAACGTATTTGAAAGTAAAATTTCTTTCATAGTTTTCTGTATGTAAATAACTGCGCCGAAGACTGCATCTAACAAGAAGATGATCAGAGTTGGGATTTTTTCTTAAATCTCATAAATTTCCTACTGAAATTCCATTGGATGACTGTTAATTTGCCAAAACATTACTTGCCAATGGCGACCCGTTTTCGAAAAAATCGACTTTTTTCAATTGTCTTTAATGGATTGAAATGTTTATAAGATTCTCACGTAAATATAACATTTTTCTACCAAAAAAGACGAGTATTCAACTAAGTATATGAATTTTCAACTAAAAAAGATAAATTTTCAACTAAAATGGTGAATCTTCAAAAAAATGAATTTTTAACAAATGAGTACAAATTTCAAACAAATTGTTGAATTTTTGACTAAGGGAGATTTTCATTTTAAACAAAAAATATTTGAAAAACTATCAAAAAGACGAATATTAAAAAAAAAACAGTTAAATTATTAATCAAGAAAGAGTTTTCAGTCAAGAAAGAAAAACAATTTCGAACAAATTGTTGATGTTTCAACCCAAAAAGACGAACTGTCAATAAAACAGTTGAACTTTCAACCAAAAAGACGAATTTTTATCCAAACGGTCCATTTTTAAACCGAACGAGATGATTAGAAGCATTTCTATCAAAAGAGATAGTTTCAAACCAAAAAGACAAAATTCAACAAAACAGTTGAATTTGCAGCCTGGAAAGATTTTTCAGTCCAGGAAGAATAACAATATCTACCAAATAGTTGTAGTTTCAAGCCAAAAAGACTAATTTTCTAAAAAAGAATTGAATTTTCAACCCGAAAATATAGATTTTCAACGAAAAAGTTGATTTACAGCTAAATAATTCAAATTTCTGCCAAAAAATTTGGAATTTTCAACTAAAAAAAGCAAATTATCAACAAAGCAATTGAACTTTTAGCCTGAAAAGACGAATTTTCAACAAGACAGTTGAACTTCCAACCAAAAACACGATTTTTCAGCTGACAAAGGATGACTTTTAAAAAATTGTAAAACTTTCAACAAAATAATTAAATTCTTAACTAAATAATAAGATTTGTAAATTTTAAACGAAAGAGATAAATTTTCAAACCAAACAGACGAAATTCAACTAAAATCATGAATCTTTAACAAACAAAAAAATGAATTGTTAACTGTTCAAAATTCAAGAAAAAAACGACGACCCCTTGTCGAAAAAGTCGACTTTTAAAAAATTTTTATTTTAAGGACTTAAATGTTTATTGATTAAATTCTCATGTAAAATATGTACATTTTACATTCTAACACTTGATTTTAATTTTTTTTAAGTCGCTTTTTTCTTGAATTATCAACTGTTGAAAATTCAACAATTAAAAATATAAGAAAATTAAAAATTAAATTTTAAACAGTTGAATTTTTAATTATTGAAAATCGACGTAAAATCAAAATCAATTCAAAATCAGAACAATGAAACTTTCAACAAAAAAGACGAATTGTTATTTAAAAAAGGATGACTTTTTTACAAAATTGTAAAATTTTCAAGAAAATAGTTAAATTCTCAACCAAGTAATAAGATTTTCAAATTTGAAACAAAAGAGATGAATTTTCAAACAAAAAAGACGAAGTTAAACTAGAATGATGAATCTCTAACCAAAAAAATGAATTGCCAGCTGTTGAAAATTCAAGAAAAAAAGGCGTTCTGTTTTCGAAAAAATAGAATTTTCCAAATTTAAAAATTAAGTTTTGAACTTTAAAATTGAATTTTAAATAGTTGAATTTTGAATTTGATAAGATTTTAAAGGATTTGAAATAATATCCTAAAGTCTTTAAAATCCTTTGAAATCCCTTAAAATGATTGAAAGCTATTAAAAATATCTTGTTTCTTTTCCCTACTGCTTTTTATTCTAATGCTAATTAATTAAAATTCAACTGTTCAAAATATAACTATTCAAAATTCAATTTTCAGTTTTCTTCAATTTTCAACAGTTGCATTTTGTATTAAAAACAAGTGTTAAAAATTTTATATTAACATAATTTTACATGACAATTTAATAAATAAACAATTCAATACATAAAATTTTTTTTTTGAAGAAACCAATTTTTTTTTAAGAAAGCCGATTTTTTCGATAACGGATAGCTATTGTCAAATAATGTTCTATTTGATTTCTTTCTTTCTTCAGTTGAGGTAGAGTATATTCGTGAGGGATACCTTTCTTTCATTTTTCATTTTTTAAAAACGGAAATTTGTTAGTTCCGTCAATGTTGTATATCATTTTACTGAAAAAAGTAGCAAAAAAGTAGCCTTACCTAAAAAAAGTATCAAAAAAGTAAAAAAAAGTTGAACTTCGAAGCCTGCAACTACAAAAGACACATTTTTAAATAAAAAATAAATTACAAAATTTTTGTTTTCTATTTCACTCTCGCTTAATATGCCCAAAACAGTTCGGGGTTTGACTACAATACCGCAGAAATTGGATCAGTTTGAACTCATGGTCGGTGTTCTGTAATTTAATGCCTCCCATTGACGGAAAGTTCTATCCCAGAACTAATACACAGGAAATTCGAGCAAGGATCAATTCTCTGCGGATATTGAAACTTTGAAAATTGGCAAATGGATTAAATTTAAAATGGTCAAATGCAAGGCTGCCACAATCTAATTTACTTCAAAAAAGTGAAAAAAGTGACATATTTAAGCCAAAAAGTGAACAAAAGTGACTAATTTTTAACCCAAAAAGTGACTAGAATTTACTAAAAGTGACTAATGTGCATTAATAATGTGACTTAATGTTCTTTTAAATTCAAAAGAAGTTAAATTCAAACGGTTACAAATTATTTGAAAAATCAAAAAATTCCATTGATTTCAGTAAAATTGGAGTGAATTTAGAAGAATTTAAGAGACTTTGACGAAATTTATAAAAACTTGAGAGAATTGAACAAAATTTTGAAAATCCAAAAAATTTCCATCGAATTGAAAAAAATGGAAGTAAACAGAATTCAGAGCTAATTCAACGAATTTCAATGAATTGAAAAAAAATCAAGAAAAAAAATAAAAAACCAAAGAATTCAATCAGGGTTGCTACAAAATCCCAATTTCGAAATTTTTTCTTTTACGTACAAAACAACCTTACACCTAGAAGATCAATAATATTAATGCAAAAAAATGGGAAGAATTCAATGAAATTCATAAAAATTCAAGGTGAATTAAAAAGAAATTCAAATGAACTTAAAACAATTCAAAAATATAAAAAAAATTATTGAATTTATTAAATTTGGAGTGAATTTACAAAAAATCAAGGGAATTCAAAAGAATTCAAGATGAATGAATAAGAATTCTGGCTGAATTCCAAATGAATTTTAAAAAATCAAGAACATTCTATTGACTTCAGTATAAATAGAGCGAATTCAAAAGAATTCAAAGGAAATCCAGAGAATGCGATGAAATTCATACAAATTAAAAATTAATTTAAAAGAATTCAGGGTGAATTTAAAATAATTCAAGTGAATAGAATTAATGAATTTAGAGGAATTTAAGAAAAATGAGAAGAGTTTGATGAGAATCATAGAAATTCAAGGTGAAGTTAAAAAAAATTCAAGTGAACTGAAAACAATTCAGAACTATTTAAAAAATGAATTGAATTCATTAAATTTGGAGTAAATTTACAAAAATTCAAGGAAATTTATCAGAATTCAACATTAATTCAAAACAATTCAAGTCCAATTCAAAAATCAAAAAATAAAATAATAAACCAATGAATGAAATAAAATTCAAGTGAATTTAGAGAAATTTAAGGAAAATGCATAGAATGCAATGAAATTGATCAAAATTCAAAAAGATTTTTTTTTTCGATTCCAGTGAATTGAAAACCATTAAAAAATATTCAAAAAATTGATTGAATTAATTAAATTTGAAGTGACTTTACAGAAATTCAAGGGAACTCAACAAAATCTAAAGGAATTCAGAATAAATTATTAAGAATTCTGGCTGAATTTCAAATATTTGAAAAAAATCCAAAATATTCCATTGATTTCAGCAAAATTATAGCGAATTTAGAAGAATTTGAGGGAGTTCTAGAAAATTCGATGAAATTCATACGGATTTGAGATTAATTAAAAAGAATTCTACGTGAGTTGAGAATAATTCAAGTAAATGGACCAAATGTTTTAAAATTCGTAAAATTCCATTGAATTCAGATAAATGGGAGTGTGTGGATTTAGTGAGTTTAGAAGAATTTCAGGAAAATGAGAAGAATTCGATAAAATTCATAAAAATTCAAGGTGAATTTTCAAAAAATTCAAGTGAAATTAAAACAATTCGAGACTATTTAAAAAATTCACTGAATTCATTAAATCTGGAGTAAATTTACAAAAATTCAAAGAAATTCATAATAATTCAGAATAAATTTAAAACAATTCAATTTAAATTCAAAAGGATTCAAATCAATTGAAAAATAAATAAAAAATTCCATTGATTTCAGTAAAACTGGAGTGAATTCAGAAAAATTCAAAGAAATTTAAGAGACTTTAACGAAATTCATAAAAATTTGAGCGAATTGAACAAAATTTTTAAAATTTAAATACAAAATTCCTGGAAATTAATCTGATTTGCATTTATTAAATTTTCAAAGTGAAAAATTTCCATCCAATTGAATAAAATGAAAATGAACAGAATTCAGGACAAATTCACCAAAATTTTAGCGCATTGAAAAAAAAATTCAAAAATTAAATAAAAAGGCAATGAATTAAGCAAAAACAAAACAAAGCAATTCAAAAATATTGAAGAATTCATTGAACTCATTAAATTTGGAGTGAATTTGCAAAAATTCAAGGTATTTAAAATGAATTCAGGAAAAATTAATAAGAATTCTGGATGAATTACAAATGAATTGAAAAAAACCAATATATTCCATTGATGTTAGTAAAATTATAGCAAATTTAGAAGTATTCGAGGGAATTCCAGAGAATTCGATGAAATTAATACAAATTCAAGATTAAATTAGAAGAATGCAGGGTAAGTTTAGAATACTTCAAGTAAATGGAACAAATTTTTTAAAATTCAAAAAATTTCATTGAATTCAGATGAATGGGAGTCAATGGAATTAGTGGATTTAGAAGAATTTCAGGAAAATGAGAAGAATTCGATGAAATTCATAAAAATTCAAGGTGAATTTTTAAAAAACTCAAGTGAACTTAAAACAATTCAAGACTATTTAATCAATGCACTGAATTCATTAAATTAGGAGTAAATTCACAAAAATTCAAGGAAATTTATAAGAATTCAGAATTAATTCAAAACAACTCAAGTTAAATTAGAAAGGATTCAAATCAATTGAAAAAAAATTCCATTGATTTCAGAAAATTTGTAGTGAATTTAGAGGAATTCAAGAAAATTCAAGAGACTTAAACGAAATTTACATGACTTCAACGAAATTCATAAGAATTTGAGTGAATTGAACAAAATTTCAAAAATCAAAGATTTTCACCGAAATGAATAATATGGGAATGAAAAGAATTTGGGGAAAATTTAACAGAATTTAAGAACATGAAAGAAAAATTCAAAAAATAAAATAAAAAGGCAATAAATTAATTAAAATTCGAGTGAATTTACAGGAATTTGAGGAAAATATGAAGAATTTAATGAAACTGATCAAAATTCAAGATGAATTTAAAAAAAAATTCATGCGAATTGGAAACCATTTAAAACTATTTAAAAATTGATTGAATCCAAGAAATTTGAAGTAAAATTAAAAAAATTCAAGGCGATTCAAAAGAATTGAAAAGAATTCAGGGTGAATTTAGAATAATTCAAGTGAATGCAACACATTTTTTAAAATTCAAAAAAATTCCATTGAATTGGGATAAATGAGAGTAATAAATTAGTGAATTTAGAGGAATTTCAGAGAAATGAGAAGAATTCGATGAGATTAATAAAAATTGAACGTGAATTTTTTTCTAATTCCAGTGAAGTTAAAACAATTCAAAACTATAAAAAAAATTAAATGAATTAATTAAATTTGAAGCAAATTTGCGAAAATTCAAGGGAATTCGAGAGAATTCAACAGGATTCAGGATAAATTAATAAGAATTCTACATGAATTGAAAACAACACCCTTATGAGGGGATCTACAGTTTGAGGTGGAATCCGAACCAAATGAAATGAAAAAATCCAAAATATTCCACTGATTCGAGTAACATTAGAGTGAATTTAGAAGAATTTAAGGAAATTCCAGAAAATTCGAGGAAATTCATACGAATTCAAGATTAATTTTAAAAAATGAAGGGTAAATTCATAATAATTCAAGTGAAAAGAACAATTTTTTTAAATTCCACTGAATTCAGATAAACGGTAGTGAATAGAATTAGTGAATTTAGAGGAATTTAAGGAAATGAGAAGAAGTCGATGAAATTCATAAAAATTTAAGTGAAGCAAAAACAATTCAAACTATTAAAAAAATTACTGGATTCATTAAATTTGGAATGAATTTGAAAAAATTCAAGGGAATTCAAAAGAATTTTAAAGATTTCAGGATAAATTAATAAGAATTCTGTATGAACTCCAAATGAATTGAAATAAACCAAAATATTCCATTGATTCGAGTAGAATTAGAGCGAATTGAGAAACTCAAAAAAATGCCACTGAATTCAGATTAATCGGAGTAAATAGAATTAGTGAATTTTTAGAGGAATTTCAGAAAAATGACAAGAATTCGATAAAATTCGTAAAAATTCAAGTGAACTGAAAACAATTGTAAACTATTTTAAAAATTCATTAAATTTGGAGTGAATTTAGAAGAGTTCAGGGAAAATTAAAGCAAATTCAAGAGAAGTCCAAAGAATTAAAAAAAATGTTGTGTAAATTAATAAAAATTCAGGGTAAATTCCAAATGAATTGAAAAAATGCATAAGAATTTAAGCTGAATTTATAAGTCTTTAAGGTAAATTAAAAAAATTGAAAATCCAAAAAGATTGGATTTCAGTGGAGTTCAAGGGAACTCCAAAGAATTCAGGGTGAATTCTAATAATTCAATAAAATACAGAAATAGGTATACACCTGAGTTCAATAGTGGTTAGCCCTTGGATTTTCTGTTTTAATTTATTGGAAAGAAAGTGACTATATTGAATTTATTTTTAAAAAGTGACTAAAAAGTGATTTGAGAAAAAAAGTGACCAAAAGTGACTTAAGTGACTGTCTGGCAACCCTGCAAATGGAGATCATTTTCGTAAAATTAAAATAGAATTAAATTTCAATTTCAGTGTAAACAATTATTTATTTCAAAGTGATTTTTTTGGAAGATGTTGAAAGCATTATTGAAACCTTAAAATTAACTTAAATTCACTCACCTTAAATTAACTTAAACTTTAACATTATTAAAACATTGAAACTTTATATGTGGGGCAAACGATCGAAATCTGTGGATAAGCCTTTAAGATAAAATTGGGTCAATAACTTGCGATCGACGTGGCGTACATTAGGTACTTGAACGTTAGTTCTTCAACCATCTCTTTCTTCTTCACTACTTTGGAAATCCTTCTTTTACGGTACTATAAAGAGAAGAAGCAGATTCTCGAGAGAAAAGTAGATTTTAGAGCTTATGCTTCCTTAGGAGGTGTAAATCGATATAAAGAAAGGAAAGAAAAAAATTCACTGTCAGAAAAAACAATTTTATTCAACTCTCCATTTACCTCAAGTCTCGGGTATGGCCTGCGATGACCGAGAGGCTCATCCAAGAATTTCTACGATGTAAACAGTCAGGGCAGTATGAACCATTTTCAGTAGGAATACATAATATTTATTAACTGTATTTTGTACAAAATTCGATTTTTGTTATCACAAAGGATGGACCTTCTTTAATAATGAAGATTAATTAATGAAAAGAGAATTCTTCGCGTGTACTAAAAATAAATTCAAAATATGCACGCAAGTGTTCGAACTTCCCGCTCTGTGGCTATGGAACTGCTCAACTCCGCTGCACTCACTGCGTCTCTCTCTCTCTCTCTCTCTCTCTCTCTACCCTTTGGACCCCCTCATCAACGAATGCAAGCCGGTCGCAATTCTAGGTAGGTGGTATACCGAGGTCCGTTAAATGGAGAGTTGAGTGTATATAGGGGTCAGTCAAAAAATACGTGATACGTTTAGGGAGGGGGGGGGGGGGGTCAAAATTCCTGAAATATGTAACACGTATTTTGTGAATGACTTCATACAATATGCATGCAAATGACTTTACACACATGTAAATTAAATTTAATATAAACGTGTATATTCAACGTAATATAAATTTAATAATATTAATATACATGAGTATTTTATTTTGTATACTCTGTAAATTTTTTTAAATTACATTACAACGTATATAAAATACATATGCATTCGTATATTAAAATTATATCAATTTAACAAACATTTTCAACAGAGCTAAATAAAAAAAAGCACAAAGGTCAATGGTAGAGTCGGAATCAATTTTATGATTTTCAATCAATGGGATTTTTCAATTTGGAATATTTTGAAATATTTATGAATTTGTAATATCAAATTACACAGGACGACAAAATTTGTACCCAAACAGGGCTCGGATCGACTAGAAGGATTAAAAAAGTCTCATTAGTCGCATAAAATTGCAAAAAATGTCGCATGGAATTTTTAAAGATGATGAAAAAAAACAGTGTGTAATTTTCTTTTGTTTAACAAATCAATTTGAGTCCCTTTTGACTAAAAAATGCTGCGTCTCAATTGAGGGTCAATATCCAACTCAAAATGAGCTCAGGTTTTGTCTGTGCAAAGTATCAGGTCTCGAAATCTTTTAAAAAATTCAAAATCGTGTCAATAGTAGCATAAATTTTGAAGAATACAGTCAACTCTGGATTCATGTCGGGTTTCGGGTATGGTCTGCGATGACCGTGAGGCTCTTCCAAGAATGTCTTCAACGTAAACAGTCAGAGCCGTATGAATCATTTACAGTAGGAATACATAATACTTATTAACTGTATTTTGTACAAAAGCAGATTTTTGTTATCATGAAGGATGGAGCTTTTTAAATAATGAAGACTAATTAATGAAAAAAGAATTTCCCACGTGTATTTAAAAATAAATGCGAAATATGCACGCGCAGTTCTGTGGCTACGGAACTGCTCAACTCCGACGAGCTTGCCGCGCCTCTCTCACGGTCCCTCGGACCCCCTCATCAACGAATATCAATGATATCAGGAATACCTTTTTAAAATGAAAAATGATAATGTCTATACGTACGGACACAAGCCACGCCTCATACCCCTTTCCAGTTCTCCCCACCCCTTACCAGGTCCGTACGCTTAGACGAAATTCTATCCTACGAAATTCTTTAAAAACCGTTAAAAATAAATTCTATACAAAACCCTTGAGTTCTGTTGAAGTCCCTGGGAAACTCTCCAGTTTTTTTTAATTCTCTTAAATCTATAGAAATTCCTTATAATCTTATGAAATCTAACTACGAAATTTTTGGAAATTAAAAACAACTCAAGCATCTGGCGATCAAATTTGGACTTACACTCTTAAATGCTCCCATTTGAACAAAAAATAAAATAAAATAAATAAAGACAAAAGAAAAAAAGCAACCTCCCAATCCCCTTCCTCCATTTTTACTCTCGTTTTTATTTTCATTTTTTTTTAATCGCATTCAGAAAATATTTATAAAATTCTACCAAAATTTTGGTGCTCATTGGTAGATTTTTTGTAAATGGTTTTGATTGTGATTTAAAAAAAAACGAGAGAAAGAAAGAAGGAAGGAGATTTGGTGGTTGCTTTCTTTTTATTTTCTCTTTTTTTATTTTATTTTTTTTAAATTTGAATGAAGACACTTAAAAGTGTGGCGTCAAAATTTGATCGTTAGATTCTTTTTTTCTTAGTTTATAGAGAGTTAAGTTATAGAGAAATTTAAATTCTGATATATTCTGAATTTGAATCCTTAATTTTTTCTCTTATGGAATCTTTTAATTCCTTTCGAAATCTTATGAATCCCTCAAATATTGTAAAATTCCTTGAAACCCCTTAAAGTTTTATGAATACCATAAAAACTCCTGGAAATTTTTATAATCTCGCGCAATAATTTGGAATTCCTTCGAAATTTTTTAATATCTTGGAATTTTCTATAATCCTACAACATTATTTAAAATCTCATGAAATTCCTCGAAATTTTTCAAAATACACTATATCCCTTAAAATCCTTTGAAATTTTCAAAATCCCTTAAGTCTTGTAAAATCCTTAGAAATCTTTTGAAATGACGTACATCATCTTTAAATCTTTAATATCTTTTCAAATTCTTCTGAAAATGTTTAAATCTTCAAAATCCTCTAAAACCACATAAAATCCCATGAAATCCGTAGAAATCAAGTAAAATCCCTAAATGTCCTTTAACATCTCATTCCATGCCATTTACTTCCTAAGATGCCTTAAAAACCTGTGATAAACCCTTTTAAAATCTTTTGAAATTTTTTTAATCTCTTGGAATTTCTTGGAATCTTTTAGAATACCCAAAAATATTTCAAATCCTTTGAAATCTATTAAAATTTTGTAAATCTTTAAAGTCCTTGGAGGTCTTACAACATCGTTTACAACCTTTGAAATCCTCTGAAATTACATAAATCTTCGTGAAATATCTTAAAATCCTTTGAAATCTTTGAATTCCTCTTAAATCCCTTGGAGTATTCCAAAATACTCTAAAAGCTTTGAAACCCTATAAAATCCTTTCAAAATCTTTGAAATCTCTTGAAATGATTCGTAAATTTTTTAAATCCCTTGAAATATTTTGAAATCTTTCGAAATTGTGATTATATCCCAAAATACTGTGGCCATCGCCTTCCCACCTGACAAAACAGTCTTCGCCTTCTTTGGCGCACTTTCACCAGGCAGTACCCACTGCTTTGACTGCTGCTTTCTCTCGGGTGTATAGTTGTGGATCCAGGTTTCGTTCACAGTCACGAATCGACGCAAAAAGTCTTGCAGATTCCGATTAAACTTTTCCAAACACTGCGCTAAAACGTCTTTTCGGTTGCGCTTTTGATCGGGACTCAGCAATTGCGGCACCCATCTTACACACACTTTCTTAACCTCCAGTTCTTCGTGCAAGATGTTATAGACACAATCAGTGGAGATGCCTACAGCCTTAGAAATCTCACGCACCTTGATTCAACGATCTTCCACCACCATATGATGAATTTTTTCCACCATATCCGACGTGGTGACCTCAATTGGGCGGCCGGAGCGCGCTTCATCTTTAGTTGTGGTTCGGCCACGTTTTAATTCGTTCATTCATAAATAAAACGGTTTTCAAAATAGGAGCAGACTCCCCGTGAACTTCGTCTACCTCGACTTTGATCTACGCGGCCATCCAATTTTTGAAATAAAAATGTTTTACCACTGCACGGAACTCTTCTTTCTCTATTTTGTCGAAAACTAGTGGCACGCTCACTTCAAACATATGCCAAACGCAAACTAAGTGTCAGTTTTGGCTGAAGCCTGGTAGAGGTTAGTTTGAAGAGTGCTATTTCTTGGTCATATACTACAAAGTTCATTTTGACGCCATCTAGCGGAATAATTACCTTACTTATCAAGCGACCCTCGTATCGTTGACAGTAGCTGTATTACTGTATAGCTTTAGCCATGTTTTCTTCTATATACGTGATTCCTTCGTCAGACATACTGATGGGCATACTTATGCCAATAAATGAAATAAAATAAAAAACTTGATAAATGTTACTAATTTTCTAATTTTCTGCTTCAAATTAGCGTACTATCTAGTTGATTAGCAAAATCAAGAATCATGTTCAAAATAACTATCTTTCTCAAATTTCGTTAAAATAAATCGCCCACCGATTGAATAAAAACTTTTGCTATTACATATTACATACAGGGTTTGATTGAAAAGTAATGAGCCTTCCCGCGCGGAGCGTCTGCCAAGCGATCAACCGAATCGGCTGGT
>JAUMHM010000078.1:35946148-35959486 GCA_032362435.1 Melikaiella ostensackeni | reverse complement strand
TAAACATAACGTATCATAAATGACAGCTCGTCCGGAAATTTTAGAAGTTAACGTTTACAACAAGAGAATATACAATGGAAAACTTATATGATTCTAATATCATATATATTGGTAAGAGATTCAGAATTTTTGGTTACTAACCATACTATTATAAGCATACAAATATTTAATGAAATTGCTATTTGGGTGAAATATTTAATGTTAAATTTTTCATTATATGAAGTCAAACAACTTAAGTCAGAATTAACATTTTAATCGATTGCATTTTACTTATTTCAGAAGTTGCAAACAATATTTTTTGATATTGTGAAAATCATGATTCTGGATCGATACTTTTATGTATTTCAGATATACAATTATCTTTCATCTTCATTAATACGGCTATACCTACTATAAACATACTTTTCCTATATTTTAGACAAATTTTATATAATTGAACTATACTTCAGAGATATACTTCATCCATACTTTGACTGAACATCAGCTATATACTTTAGCTATACTTCAGTTATACTGCAGCTTTATATCTCAGATATACTTTAGTAATACTTTCCCTATACTTCAACCATACATCGTTATACTTTAGCTATATTTGAGCTGTATATTCCATATACTTATTTAAATACACATGAAGTATGAGTTAGTCTCATTTGCCATACTTTTACTATACTATCTGAGAGATCACTCCCATACGATTTCCCAGATGTTTTCTGAGATCAATTCCATACCACATTTTGTTTACCCGGAAATAACTACTACACAAGAGCTGATATGATAAAATGGAGCCTAGATTCGAATTCAGTGCAAAAAATTACTTCGGAAATGATGAGTTTCATTCCACAGATACATACGTGCCATTTCGTTGACCAGTGTAATCAATATCTAAATCTCAATACGTGTAATTTCCGCCCTAAAAACTATCAGTTTCGTTATATATTACAACCCCTAAACCCGATAATTCTAAAATTCGTAATTGCACATCTTAATTAAAAAATGTGAACAAATGGCTTTTTGCCCTCGTGGATCACTGATCCACTCAGAACATGGAGGACAAGATTTCCGTGTAGGATTAACAGCCTCTGTGAGCTCCTCCGTGCCTTCCGGCTTCCGTGACGTTCATGCCATTTGTGCTCCACCTACACACACACACACCTAGATTGCATATAGAGCTATATTTGCACACATAGAGAAACTGATAGTGTGTGTATACATTTATATAACACATACATAACTATTCGCGAATCATGCGCCTTCAGCTCCGCCCACGTTTGCGTACTACGTGCGTATCGGATTTTGTGTCTTCGGGCATACTCGTATTCAGAGTGAGTACGTTGTTGACTTGTTCCAAACCTTTGAAAGACTCTTTTCAAAGGTTTGTAGCTTTAATTGTGAATAACACTTTTCTGATTCTCTTTCTTCTTTTCTATGAGATCGGTAGACAGAAACGTGAGTAGAATATTCAAACTTTTTAATTTGAGGGACGTTTAATGTGCAAAATCAAATACAATTCGTACATAATTCCATCTGGAAATAACTTAAATTTGGAAGAATCTAAATTCGAAAGTATCTATTAAATCAAATTGAATCCTAAGATGTCAAAGTTTGATCCAAAAGCGGGTCAAAACAGACCAAAGAGTTGTACAATGGAGATAGAGTTGATAACTACATAACAATCTGATTCAAAAACGTTCAACTTAAAAATAATTCAAAATGGAGAGCATTTAATCTTCACAAAAAAAGTCTTTACAGCTTGATTGTGTTACACTTTACTATGCCCAATTTTTGTACACAGTAAATCTGAAAGTATCGTTTTTGTTGCAAGGGTATTCAATTGATACAAAAATCTGTATTAATATAAAGAAACAAGAGACTGTTACATTCTTGGATCATTCTGCTGCAGATCAGATTGATACCTTCAGATTTAGTGTGCAAAGAGACCTTCCTTCTTAAAACAAAATGTACTCATCCCAAAACTTCCAAATTGAAAAAAAGACACAAGAAAATACAGAGAAAAATGGGTGTTAAAACCTAGATATTAAAGGATTAGATAGTGCCGCCTAGCATGCAGATATTTATGTACATCTTGCTGATATGTTAAGCGTAACTGAAAATATATATTTGGATTTACTATCTGAGGTGTTAAATTGAAACATCCAGATATTTAACTCGCTGTTATAGAGCACTTAATGAACCTTATAATCAACGTCGTTTCGTGCCATATGTGAACTTGTGGAACAATGACGATTACTAATGTTTTGTCCACAATTATTAATAATAAAAAAGTAAATTGGTAGTGTAAGCTGAAATAGTTGAAGAAAGTGCTATTTTTTCTCCAGGAAAACCTTCAAACTGCCGAATATTCTGTTTCACGGTCATGTGCACGGATTTCAACATCTACAGATCATAACCCCTAACTTCCTAGCTGGCTGTCCTACACTCAGAAATTTCTGTAGCGATTTTACTACTCTCTGAATTTAAATCAGTGAGACTGCATTGTGAATCAGTGCATTTTTTTATTCATTTGATTCAGTGACCCATATCTCACTGATTCAATTTTAGAGAGTATAAATGTAATGGAAGCAATATGCATATACGTATTAAATTTACTATATAACATTTATTAGATTTACTATACATGTTTAGAACTCTCAATTATGAGAAAATGATCATTTCTCGTGATTTTACTTAATCTTCACAACTTATTTGAAATCAAAAGATCAGATTGCAAAACGTTTGCTAATACAACAATCAGAATTGAAATATGTCGTGCAGGTGAAACTTTTTTTTAAAAATCAAGCTAAAGACGAAAATTTCAGATACGAAAAATAACTTCTTGGTTAGTTTTGTATTTCTTTCATGTATTTGATTATTGTGATACTAATAATGGATTCAGTTGAAACTATCAGTAAAGAAATTGATACATCATAGTTTAATCCTAAAAATTACTTGATCTTTCAATTATAAAATTTGGAAATTGAGTTCTAACAATTATTACTACAGATTTTACTATACACATGTTGTAATTGAAGATTACTATTCCGGGAATGTAAATTTACTATACAAAAGTATAGTAAAAGTGTGGTAAAATTACAAACTCTTCTAGCTGCGTATAGTTAAATATTAAATATGTTAACCCTAAACTATATGCTACGGTGAACATTCATTTCTCTCCATGAAGTGTCTATTAGCTTCAAAAACACTACACTGTAAAAACTAGAGATCTCTTTTTTACAGCATCTTTCTTGCTTGTTCTGTTTTCGAGAATGATAACTTTATGCTGTTATTTTCAATATAAAACAAATGACTCTGGGATCCAACCAGTAGTCTCATTTTAGTACCACTCGAGACTATTTTTTCTGAGTCTTATTTTAATACCTAAAATGAGCCCTGAAATAATACTTTGTTCTTAAAGTGTACTTGAAACCTCTCCCTCTAAAATCAATTTAATTTTGAACGAAATTCATAAAAGTTGGAATGCCTTTCATAGACATTTACTCTGAAAATGAACAAAGTTATAATTGCGAATTATTTTTAAATGAGGAAAGTTGAAATTACTGCTTCCCAAATTTCCAGAGTACTGAAAGTGACTAGTGCTTCGATATGAAAATAGAGTTTGAATACTTTCAAACTTGAAAAATTCAAATTTCGAGTGCTACAAAATTTCAACAGTGTGATTTTTAATGCTTTAAAAAGCGCTCAAAATTCGAAAACTTTGTAAGTATAATGTAATATAATTTGAAGGTCCTGAGTGAGGGTTTAAATTACATGGAGCCCAACTTTAATATGCCTGACTGAAAATTAATAAAGGTAAATTTCAAAATATAGAATCAAATATTTTTGGAAAAATTTGATTTTAATCAGAAAATGTTTGATTGAAGTTTTCAAGTAATAATTCAAATAGGAGTGAGGAATGTAACAATAGATACCGTAAGCCGGGGTTAAACGGCGCATTTATGGGGAAAGCGGCGCACACTTAATTCTGTATTTAAAACACGATACTGCTTCTCCTTACGTTTTTCAATTGAAGTTTCACAATCGTTAGATGCAAGCCTTTATATTTTTTAACTTGAAGAAGTAAATATAGCATTCAGAAATGCATAATCAAGGGTGCGCCGTTTTCCCCCACATGCGCCGCTTAGCGCCGGTTTACGGTATTGGTCATCACTTGAAGCATAAAATTCTAACATTCCTGGTGGGAACAAACCATGCAAATATTTGTTTTCTTTTATTTAAGCTTATACATATTTTTGATCGTAAATATTACGACAGTCGTCATACCTCTGGAACTGATGGCAGATAACGAAAGAATATTGTCCTCGAACATGCATACAAGGGTAGTAAAGCCTGTTGCATCAATAAAACACGAAACAAACCCCAAAGTTTTAAACTTCTTTATTTTATTCTGCTTTTGAATATCCCATTTTTATTACTTAAGAGCATAAAAAAAGTCACACTTCAATTTGATGCATGATGTTCAACGTTTTAGTACTACTTTTTGGGAATAAGGATCGAAGTGATAATTCCAAAAGTCTGCAAAAATGATTCTGAATTTGAAACGGGCCTAAGTTTTTTACAGTGTATGTGAATAAATAGAACATAATTAGATTAAATTAGATTAGATTTTCACTAAAACCCAGGGTATTAAAACGTCGCAAACAGTTGACAACTATAATACGCAACAAATGAAAACTACGCATTGTGCAACGTTTTAATGCGATTGTCTAGCTCATTTTGATACTTGGGAATTTTGAAAGCATGTATTCCTTTTTCGGGTTTTTAAATGTATAAAATACCCTCTTCCACAGGAGATCGTCAGACATTAAACTTTTTAGCTCAAATCCCTTCCTAAAATTCCCAATTACTCCAACTCTCATTATAAATCTCCAAGCAATGCCTAACGTACTCAATCCTCTAAGTTTTTTCAATCTCGAAAATCCCCTACCCCCTGCAGCCGGATTTTTATTAGAAGAACTCGCATTCGCCTAAACATATTTGGTCAGGAGAGTGGAAACTTGCAGAAAACCAAAACTCCTACGCGAGCACTAACCGTGCCCGTCCGTGCTTAACATTCAAGTTCTCGACGAGTCAAGAATCACCACCCAGCTACTCTGTCGTGCAAAACTAGAAAACCGTTAACTACATTGACACTAGAACTGAGATATAGGCGCAAATTTAAATTTTTTGTAACCTAAGAAAAAAAGAGTGTATCTTTAAACAAATGACGATGCACTGCGCGAGCTCATGTAATTACAGGTTTTTGTCTTTCTGTATTGCTAGTTACAGGTCTTTTATTCCGTATGACTAGAAATTTTGCAGATGCGGGCGAAAATCTTACAGAAGGGGAAAGCATACCTTTTTCTGCAAATCTTACAGAAAATTCTGTGAGATTTGCAGAATTTTCCGTAAGATTTGCAGAAAATATCCGTTAATCTGTAAGCTGACTACAAATTCTATAAAGATCACAGAAAATTCTGTAAGCTCTACAAAAAAGCTATGCTGTCACTATTTTAACGTAGGACCTCTGTAACATTAACAAATTTTTTTCTGCGTGTATGATTGTAAATATATCAATATCTTAAATTTTATAAAAAATGTATTTACCGGTTTTCTTGTTTTGCATGGCAGTACTGGCGTCGGTAAATAGAACATAACTATTTTTGCACTTCAGCAGATTGCAAAAACCTCTTGTTGAAAAGTGTTCTTCTTTGTTAAAATTTGTTCTCTTTTAGGGGGATGAAAATGATTTCAGGTGAAAATTGTAAGGAAGAGAAAAATGTCGAGAAATATGACAATGGGGCTTCGAAAAGTGTTTAAGTATCTCTGCATAGAGTCTACGAGTCTGAAATGTTCAGCTGACCTAATCTCACTTTTCTCTAGCAGGCTAAGTACACGACGAGGCTTTATGTTTTGTGCTTACACTGCTGGATCACGAGGAGAGGAAATTGTGGAACGAGGAGAACGAGGAGGCAGGAAAGGCAGTGACATTGTAAGAGCATGGCTCAATAGAAGCTAGGAATTTCAATTTGAATAAAATCAACATTTTTTGCACGCCACTCTACGCAAATGAGTCGCATATTTGCATTCATTTCGGGATTTAATTTCTTTCATTCGCTTTTATTTCTCTCTTGAAATATTCGAAATTTATATGAAAAGATAGGTCAACTGGCCCACAGGAAAAAACTAGAAAGTGGACATAATACTTGAAATTAGTAACATCATAAGTACGGGATTGATCAATCATTGATATTGCGAAGTATAACACATTTATGGTAAATAAGACAATCCCATACCTGAAGTATGCCGAAATAGTATACCTAAAGTATATCTGAAGTATAGCTGAAGTATAGCAGAAGTATGGGATATAACTTCATCTACACTCAAGAATAGATAAAGTGCAGGATATACTTCATATATACTTCAGTATAGCTGAAGTATAGGCCATACTTTATTTGTACCTAAGTTTAGCTCAAGTATCGGAGATGAAAGGACATTCATTTGTTTTTCAAGATGTCCCAGCAACGGGATAAAACAAAATGAATTCTGAATGACAGCTCGTCCAAAAACTTAAAAAGTTCTCGATTTAAATGATTTCATGAGGAAAATGTGTATCGAATATTGTTCGCGAGTGTAAATAAAAAGCGAGTTGTTAACCCTCAAGTTTTAACAAAAATTCGTGCCATTTTTACCACATGAAATCTACTTCCGAGTTTAAATTCAACATCTCGGTTTTTAAATTTAATGGATATTGGACAATAATTATTGAAGCAAAAAGATATATGGGTCATTCTGCTCACAGGAACCTTTTCGGTCTTTTATTTCTTATGCTTGTACATTTTTATTTAAAATTTGTCTAACAGTTTTCTTATCAATGTTCACTAAGTCAGAAATTGCTCGAATGCTCAGGCATCGACTTGTTCGAATAATTTTACCCACTTTTCTAATGTTACCGTCGGTTTTCGATATGCGAGGACGTCCGGGACGCGGATCGTCTTCAATCACTTCCCTCCCCTTAAATTTTTTAAAACAATCGAAAACTTGAGTACCAGATAAACACTCATCACCATAAACTTCCTTTAACAAATTATACGTTTCTGTAGCGGATTCTCCAAGTTTCACAAGAAACTTCACGTTGACGCGTTGTTCTACTTTCACACTCAACATAATTCCGGCGGATCTCAGGTAGACGGTCAACTTCAAATAAACGTTACTGTCGTACTGAGGGTCGTACAACCTTGAAATTTGGACTGAAGGGGGAGAGGGGAAGAACAAAGATCAATATCAGACCCTGCTTGTTGTTGCCGAGGCCCTAAGCAAGCTGAAAAAAATCAGTCCTGTTATTCAATAGCCACACCTCGTATTTCAGGTACCTATACTTTTTAGATATACTTTAGCAATAAATTTACTATATTTCAACCATACATCGTTATATTTTGGCTATATTTGAGCAATACAGTCACTATATTTTTTTCAAACATACATGACATATGGGATAGTCTCATTTGCCATACTTTTACTATACTATCTGAGAGATCACTTTAATACGATTTCCCGGATGTTTTCCTAGATCAATCCCATAACAAAATTTTTTACCCGGGACGAAAAAAGTGACGAACAATAATAATAATTGACTATGAAAGTGACCTCTCTCGTTAATCAGCAGGTGTTATAACCGAAAGTAATAGACGATAACAGGTCGGTCCCACTAAAATCTCGTTTACACGTTCACGAGTTGCGCTGCATGTTCTTTTCGCGAATGCGCAGGTACGAGGCGAAGAGGTAATCGTCGATAAAACCAGGAAAGAAAATAACGAGTATGATCGTAAAATTCGTCAACCCGGATCCAATATAAAAGGGGTGTAATAATCAAGTGGATTGGGTAGGCGTCTCCTTCGAATGGATAACAGACCTCTTGTCATTGTGCCAGATCCTCGAAAATTGGAATCAGAGCAAGGAATATAAAATTTTGCGATTAAAATATACTCGACGACGAAACAAGAAAACTTATCCAATAAAGGAGAACCTAGGTAGTCTCATATCTCGATTAATCAAAAGCAACAATTGAAACTCAACGCGAAACTTAGAAAGAATTTGCTGGGTACTTTTTGATCGTAAATCGATATTAATTGGAAGGATTATTGAAAATCGGATTTCAAATTGTAATTTGAAAGGAATGAAGTGTGGAACTGCTCTGTGAAAGCATTTTAATCTGAATAAGTTGTTCTCTGTTAAAAATATCATTATTAATAATATTGTGATTTTTGAAAGCAAAATAAAATTTTTTCCATCCACGATCTGTTCTCTCATCCTTATAATTGTTATACCTTGGCAAATTGAGGAATGTAATAAGCAGTCCAAGAAAAATAATAATTAAATATATAGAACTCATATTATTGACGGGAATTGAACTTAGAAAGCCCTGGAAAAAAATGTTTTATTTTACTATAGGTTTTCAATTATAGAATACTAAAAAAAATGTATGTTTTCCGAATGTTATCAGATTCTGAAATTAAATTTTCAATTGGAAGCTTGAAATGTTTTATTCAGAATGAAGTGACTTCAATAATAAAAAAAATGTAATACCTAAATAATCATTAATGAAATAAATACACGGAAAAATAAATAACCTTACAAATTTTTTTAAAATATTACCTGATTAACAATAATTAACTGATTTATTAAAAGCGTTCACTGAATAACTAAAGTTTGAGTAATTAGATATTTGAAGTAATTATTAGTTTTAGTATGCAGACATTCCATATTTAATCATTTCTTGTTGAAGTTTCATAAATTGGACAGTCTCAAAGTAATAAGGCTCAAAAATGAACAATTTTCATTTCGTCAATCTTCCAAAACTCTAAAATTTTATTTAAAATTGCAAATCTCAATGATTGAACATTTCAAAGTTGAAAATGTTCAAAACTGAATACATTCAAATATTTAAAAATAGGATGTTTTCATAAAGCGTGCATACCTACAGATATAAATTTCAAATTGTAAAAGTTACAAATGCAATAATTTCAATTTGAAAGCGTTTGAAAATAAGCAATTTAAATTACACACGTTCAAGAGTAAAAAAATCAAATTAGAAACATTTAAAGTTGTTTAGTTTCAAATTTTAATCATGTACCATTTCAAAAGAAAAGTTGGACAATTTTAAATTGAAAACATCCAAAATTTAGCAGCTTCAAATTGAAAACGGTTAAAATTGAACAATCTTGAAATGAATGAGTTCCAAACTATTAACAAAAATTAAATTTCAAAGCCTCTAATATGAAAATATCAAATCTGTAGGCTTTTAATTACAAAATCTTAAAAAATGTTTATACTTCGCGAATGCTATAAGACTCAATCTAAATGCTATTAGATTCAACAATTTTATTTTCAACTGGAAGCTTGAAATGTTATAGGAAGAATGAAGTAATTTTTACAATGAAACACAAAGTTTAATAAATAATCATTAACAAACAAAGTAAAGTAAAAATGAAAAACTTTTTAAACATTTGCAAAAATTTTATTTAATTAATAATAATTAACTAATTTCCGTCATGAGACGTGACACCTCCCCCCCTAGTACGAGCATGGGAATAAAATTACCATATTCTAACTTTCGGTAGGCATCACGTTCTGTGACACCAATTAATTTTACTACATGCAGTTAAAAAACAAGTTACAACTATGAAAAGTCTGATCAAAAATGAACCTTACGAGATGAGTTTTAATTTGAAAAACTAACACAACGATTTTAATAAGGCTATGAAAGTGCGGAAAAATAGTGACGTTTTAGTTGTTGCTAAAACACAATTTTCATTATCATTTCACAATAAAATTACTTCTACACATGTTAAATGAAAGTTTAAAGACTGTAGAATATGTCTGATTTGATTCAATTCAATTTTACGTTGAAAAATTTGAGTTTTTCTCTATTCTATAATGCACATAATTAATGTAACATCATTCTATACCTCTGCATTTTGAAATTCAAATATCTGAATGAAAATAAAGTAATTTAATACCAATTCATCTATCATAAATTAGTTAGTAATTATTAATTATTAATAACTCAATTAAATAAATTTAATTTTAGAAAAAAGGTAGTTACTGTATATCTGAATTATAATAGAAAATGTTGAAAATAAATATAATTCTGACTTGGAACAGGGAACTTCCGGAAAGAATTATAATTTAGACTTTGGAACAGAGAATTTTCATAAAGAATTATTATTTTGCATTCAACAGAGAATTTTCGACATGGAACGGGAATTTTGGAAAATAATTTAAATTCTGATTTAGAAGAAGGGAATTTAAAATAATCCCTGTTCAAATTCAAAATTATAATGCTTTTACAAAATTTCCTGTTTCAAATTAGAAATCTTTTAAAATGTTAAGACATCTTTTGAAAAATTTGAAAATCGTTTGAAATCATTCGAATGTTTAGAACTCTTTTGAATTGACCAAGAAAAATTAACAACTGTCCGAGAGAAAACCGGGAAATGGCAGGGACTTTAAAATCATGAATCGGGTACACATCGCGTTCAAATCTCTAAATTAGAATATTTTGCAAACTAAAAGACTTAGAGACCAAAGAACTTGGAATTTATAATATATGGAAAACCTGTTCTTTCCTCAAGATTTTTCTAAAAAAAAATTCAAATAAAATAATAATTAATAATAAATTATTATTGATAAAACTTAATTACAATTAATAGTAATTTATGTCATAAATAACTTCAGAAAACAGTGAGCACATTATTATAGTTAAGTGTCAATTTTTTTTTAATTGTGTCGCAACCGCACTAAATATGAAGGTATCGTTTTTGCCGCAACGGTATTCAACTGATACAAAAATTTGTATCAATATAAAAAGTATTCTCATAATATATATGACCATAAGGTAAAGGATCCTATTAAGGGCAGAGGCTTAATTAAGGGCAACTTCAATTTTTTTTTTCATCGAAAAAACATAAAATTTCCTCAGAAAAATAGTAACATTTTACTCTATAACATTATGCAATGAATATAGTTTGTAAAGATGTGCAACTTTTCTGCTATTTTTATTGTATATGAGTATTAGAAAATATTTAAATTGACGCGCCACGCACTAGATGGCAAAAAAGCGTGAGGTTGCTTTGTGTTAGTGCATTCTCGTAGTTGTTCTGTCACTCAAGAAAGAACATTTTGTAATGTACAAATCAGTTTAATGAGAGGTAAGTTGATAAATTTATAGTAAAAACATTGTCAAATATTGTGAAATACATAAAAACTACGATAAGTTGTGAAAAATACGTAAAAAGTTAGAGTGCGGTTAATTATTCCGGAATTTGAAGGTGGCCCTCTTAAGGAGAATGCTGTATAATAAATTGTTTATAAAACATAATTTTACATTATTGCTGACAAAATGTTACAAATTTTTAGACCTTAAGCTTTTTTTCATGCCGATGTGGATTTCGTCAGTTAAAAATGTTGTAAACAACTCTGCTTTTGAGGTTAAATTGCTTTAGCCTCCAAGTGTGACAGTTTTGTCGAATTTTAAAGTCAATATCATGTATTTCTGTAATGAAATTGAATTTCTAAGTCCCTTATATACGAAATTATTATATTTTATTCATATTTTTTTATTCCTTGCAATAAGTTGTCATATTCTTTAATATTTATGTATTCACAGTACATAGTACATAGTACATTTTTTTCACCTTTGATAGTTATTAAATTTTAATCGATTCTAAAAATCAAAAAGGAGAAGTAAATAAATCAAACATGCGGTTTTGCAAAAATATATTATACAAAAGTACCTAAAATTTATGTATCATACGACTTATCTTAATTTCAATACAATTTTCATATGAAAACTCTCGTAACAAAATTTTTTCCTTCTTCAAGAATGGCTGGAAAAACTTTCTTTCAGTTGCCATTAATTGCACCTCCGAGAGTTGCCCTTAAATGGGCTACATGAAATTTTACTTGCCCTTAATTGAGCCTCCTGCAGAGACTCTAGAAAAGCAACATATTATCGATAAATAGGTGATTAAAATTTCAAACGCACTATGATTTTGTTGAAAAATGATCAAACTTTACTTATATAAAGATATTTAATATTATATAATTCGTTAAATCTTTTTAATTTCGTTTATTCTATGGTGGAAATCTAAGATTGCCCTTAATAGGGTCCTTTATATTAATAGGAATTTTTAATGCGGAATTTCATATTCTTTTTAAAGAAATTCAAAGTTACATTATCTCGTTTTGTTCAGAACATATCATGCGAGAAGTCAGTGCATGTCGAGGTTCATGTTTTTAATCGCTAGTTTTTTGTCCTCATACTGTTCTACTCCTTTTTGTCTCTATTCATCGAAAATACTTCTAATTGGACTTGCTTAACGCGAAATTCAATATTCTTTCTAATAATTTTTTCTAAGTTATTCTATCTCATTTTGTTCAAAACTTACCATACCAGAAGTGAGTGCACATCGAAGTGCATGTTTCTAATCCCTAGTTTTACGTCCTCATACTGTTCTCCTCTTTCATGTCTCCATTCATAAAAAATACTTCTCATAGGGCTTATTTGACGCGAAATTGAATTTTCTTCACAACAATTTCTAAGTCATTCTATCTCATTTCGTTCAGAACTTATCATGCGAGAAGTGAGTGCACGTCGAGGTGCATATTTTTAATCCCTCTTTTTATGTCCTCATACTGTTCTCCTTCTTTTTGCCTCTATTCACCATGAACACTTCTCATAGAGCTTATTTGAAGTGAAATTTAATATTCTTTTCAACAATATCTTTTAAGTTATTTAATCTCATTTTGTTGAAAACAAATCATGCGAGAATTGAGTTCATGTCGAGTTGCATGTTTTAATCGCTAGTTTTATGTGCTCATACTGTTCTCCTTCCTTTGGTCTTTATGCATGAAAAATACTTCAAACAGGGCTCATTTAAAAATTTGTTGTATCGATGCGAATCCATTTCTACATTACATTTTCTTCATAAAACTGTTAACCTGTTAATCATAATTTGTAATTTTGCATGGGAAAAACAGTAAGTTTATTATAATAATAATAATTATTATATTCAACTTCGTCTCGGAAATCCCGGTGCGTCATCATCAGCTACGGACTAATTCAAGTGCCTGATGAGTTAAAGATATTAAAAATGTAATTACTAATTACGAAGCTTGAAATGTGTTGTAGAGATGTTGTAGTAGGTACACACTTAGGTGCATGATGTAGTTGACAGTTTGTCCTTTACCGCTGTTGTTTTTATGCAGCGGCCGAGAGCGTTGAAGGTGACATTAATCACCTCTGGATGCTTTTCTAGAGCTACCACCTCCATGAGGTTTTCA
>JAUMHM010000078.1:35887207-35907219 GCA_032362435.1 Melikaiella ostensackeni | reverse complement strand
CAAAACTAAAAGCAGAAATATTCGATGGACCTCAAATCCGAAAAATGTATAGAGATCAGAATTTCGTCACAACTATGAACAAAGTGCAAAAAGCAGCTTGGTTAAGCCTAAAGAAAGTTGTTGAAAATTTTTTAGGAAACCACAAGAGTGATAATTACAAAAGAATTGTGAGAAATATGATGCAGAACTTCGGTAAAATGGGACGTAATATGAGTTTGAAGTTACATGTATTAAATTCTCATATTGACTACTTTCCAATGAATTTGGGTGATTACAGTGAAGAGCATGGAGAAAGATTCCATAAAGATATTAAAGATATGGAACGTCGCTACCAAGGGAGGTGGGATATAAACATGATGGCAGACTTTTGTTGGATATTGAAGAGAGAACATACGCAGAAAGGAGATAAAAGGAAGCGGAATCCATTACGTCGATCTTTCGAAGATAAAAGAGTGTAATACTTAAGAAGGGCGTGAATTGAAAGGAACTTCCCGTGAATTCGGACTCAGGAACCTAGAAAACGTAGGATACGACCACTTTGCATTGAAAAAATAAATGTTTTACATAAAATTACCAATTCTCCGCGTTTTTTTTTTACGTTAGAGACGAAGTGTGACATCATAAAACCACAAAGACTCCGGATTCGTACTCAGCGACTCCGAAAACATAGAATGTGACCACTTTGCATAGAAAAAATGCATGTTTTACAAAAAATTATCAATTTGCCACGTTTTTTTGAGGTTAGGGACGAAGTGTGACTTTATAGAACCACAACGACTCCGAATTCGTACTCAGCGACCTCGAAAACATAGAATATCACCACTTTTCATTGATGGGAATCATGTTTCACCTGAAATCGGCGATTTTCTATGTTTTTTGACGTTAGGGACGAAATGTGACGTAATGAAGCCAAACCGGCTCCGGATTCGGATTCAGCGACCTCAAAAACGTAAGGTAAGCCTACTCTGGTTTCTGGGGCTGACAACTTTTTTTTTGTGGAGCTGTGTAATCATCGCACTCAGGTCACTGGTTTTAAATTAACAAAGCAAGAGGAATTTTAGTTCCTGGGAATCGTTCTATTCTAATGCCATTCTTTTTCATCTACTCCCGAAAATTCGAACTTTCTTTTACAATTTCTTCCTAAGATTGAAATTGTGATTTTGATATTGTAATAATTTGAATTTTTAGTGAACAACGAGAAATTTTCGTTAAGTTTCAACTAGAGAAATGAATAAAATTGTGAGGTGAACCACTTATGATTCTGGATGGAAACGAAAAGTCGTTTCATCGATTAAGTTTATTGGATCGAGAGTCGCACGTTAATTGGTAATAAACTCTCGAGTAGGCATTGAGAAGAGAAGTGGGTGGATATAATAATTATTGATAACAAGAGAAGAGTATCTGACTCACTTTCGTCGGTCTGGGGTGCCGATAAGATGGCGCTATGCTTCTTCTTGACCTCCTCCACATTTGTCTGGATCTTGTCGATCATTTCACGTATCTCCTCCACCTACAAAGAAAATAGATGAAGCTTTCAACACTTTTCAATTGATCAATTTTAAATCTCAAAGACTGTGCAAAGATTCCAAAAGGCTTCATAAAATTTCGAAGAATTGACAAAAGTTTTAAATATTGCAAAAATTTCGCAAAAATTTCAAAGATTTCAGAAAATTTCAAAAGATTTCACAACGATTTTAGAAATTTCATAAACATTTAAAAGGATCCAAAAGATTTCCGAAATTTCAAAACATTTTAGAAGATTTCAAATATTTCCCAAAGATTTTTAAGATTTCAACAGATTTCAAAAGATTTAACAAAGCTTTCAAATATTTCGCGAAGATTTCAACGATGCCAAAAGATTTCAACGATTTCAAAATATTTGAGAAGATTTCAAAGATTCCGCAAAAATTTTAAACATTTCAGAAAGATTTCGACAGATCTCAACAGATTTACAAAGTTTTTAAATATTTCATAAAGGTTTCAATGATTGCATAAAGATTTCAAAAATTTCACAGAGATTTCAAAGATTACAAAGACTTCAAAAGATTTCACAAACATTTCATAAATTTCACAGTTTCCAAAGATTTCAAAATATGAAGATTTAAAAGTGTTCGCGAGCAATCGAAATAAAGTTTTTAAATAATGTTTAAGAAATAAGAATTGTGATACTTGAAATTTGGGTAAAGTTAATCATGTAATTCACTGCTCAAAGGGTAACAAATACTATTTAGTGAGAGTGGTCTTTATTTAAAATAATTAAACTCTGATAATTTAATAATTACAACTATAAGGTAGCTTGAATCTGTAATGATGAGACAAGCTTTGCCTTCGATCGGTTTGACGACGACGACTACGACGACTAATGGTTCACACGAGCAAGGTGCAAAAGATCCACATACTACATACAATTCAAAGTATGATTCATAATAAGGATAAGAAGTATTAAATAGAGACAAGAAATGAAATATAGTCTAAAATTAGAATCAATTATAAATGTAAAGTCGTCGATGATTCTTCAGATTAATGAAAACAAGTTTTCCGGATTAAAAACAGAATTAAACATTCTCACTCAATCTCGAACAAAAAGATTTCGGTAAGGTTTTGAAGATTTCAAAAATTTCAAAAAGATTTCAAGAAGATTTCAATAGATTTCAAAAGATTTAACAAAGTTTTTAAATATTTCACAAAGATTTCACTGATTCCAAAAGATTTCAACGATTTCAAAATATCTCAGAAGATTTCAAAGATTTCAACAGATTTAACAAAGTTTTTGAATATTTCATAAAGATTTTAATGATTGCATAAAGATTTAAGAAATTTCACAAAGATTTTAAAGACTTCAAAAGATTTCAGAAGATTTAAACAAAATTTCAAAAGATTTCACAAACATTTCAAAAAGGGATATTTCTAGTGATTGGATAGGTTTTTCTTCTAAAAATTTATAAAATTCCCGGTTTCTCGGGCCAGAGGCCACCTAGAGAATGCAATATCTTTATCAAAAATCAAATTTAATTCAACCCAGCCTCTTAAAAAATCACTTCACAACTTAATTTTTTATATGCCTTCGTATAAAACTGTGGAACATATTTAGTAAGTATTTAGTGTAACGTATCGATCACGATACTCCGGACGTAAGAGGAAAGGAGGGAAGTGAGTTTTGCGGGTTGGGTAGTAAATATTAGCAACTAAGCAAATTAATCGATCAAGCCACGAGAGGGTCACATGAGGTCACGAAATGCGGCGAGCGTATAAAAATGGAATTTGATAAGTGATTTGCAGATTTGTGGGCGAACTTGATTTCCCACTCGTAATTCAAACCCTCGACAACCTACCCAAAAATTTATTTCAACAATATTATTTCAACTGATGCATTTTCCAAACTTTCAGTCCGATACTTCATTTTGAAAAAAAGTTCTATGGTTCAAAAAAAAATTTGTACACCGAAAAAAAGAGGTCGGTAATGTAGGAATTTGACTGTGTCACACAGACTGTGTAGCAGCCCTGGCTGTAACCTACGTATTTTATTTGACATTATTCAATAAAATATTAAATTTGAAAGAAAAACTTTTAAAAACATAAACTCAAACAAAGTCATCTTGTGTAAAAGAAAATTGCAGAAAAAGTCTTTCAAACCAGGAAAGTATATTCACAAAAATCAGTGTGAGAGGCTCATTAGAGACAAAAATGTTTTACTGCTGACTTACTGGACTCTTCAGTAAAGCAATGTCAATCAGCCCTGCCTTAGACGCGAGGGGATCGGGCGATATGTGTTTTTCGAAAAAGATTTATGATGTAAGCAACACAATGGGTTTCAACTTCATAAATAACAAAAACAGTAGAAAATACAACATTTTCTAAAACAGTTTTAAAAGATCAACTCATATAAAAGAGATAAACTTAGTTGTTTCTAGAAAATTAATTTCAAGTTCTGATCTAAAATTCTAATTCATTAAAAAAAAAAGACCAAAACATATTACCGTATTTTCCTACAAAATTTTCCTGATGAGGTCTAAATGACCTCGAATCATTTTGGATTCTAGTAGCATAAAAAAGACGGACAAAGAATAAGGCAAAGATCTCTTTCCTTTTCTCTTTTCTCCTCTTTTTTCATTTGTTACCTTTTTACCTCTGATGAGCTTCTCACACTCATTTTTAGAAACAAACTTTACTCGTTTCGAACACTTTTTGTGCGATGGGCCTAGTAGAATAAGCATGTGAAATCTGCCCCCACATGTCGGGGTGCTTTTCTAATGCGAGTCCCCTTGCCTCTCACATCAGTTCATGATCGTCGGAATGATTTTTTAATGTGAGTCCCCTTGCCTCTCATATCAGTTCATAATCGTCGGGGTGATTTTTTAATGTGAGTCCCCTTGCCTCTCACATCAGTTCATAATCGTCGGGGTGATTTTTCAATATGAGTCCCCTTGTCTCTCACATCAGTTCATAATCGTCGGGGTGCTTTTTCAATGTGAGTCCCCTTGCCTCTAACATATTTCTTAATCTTCTTCACTGTCACAGTTAATTACTGGAAAGCAATTATCGTTCTTAAATAAATCGCTCAGTATTTCTGCTGGTTTAAAAACTTGTGATAAATACCTTGCGTAAGATAAATAATAAACGATGGCTGCAATCTAAGAACAGCAATCAACTGTTCTTCTACCATTAGCACATTCACATGCAAAATGTGTCAGACCCGCAACCCCAACGCTGTTAGGTTTATACCTTAAAAAACACATATATGCTGTGCGAGAAATATGTCTGCATAGAACTTTCAACTTCCGAAAGTATTATTTAAAAATTACGCAATTCTAAAGTAACTTCCCACTTTAGGTCACAGCCTATTATCAATCTTGTGATCAAGACGGCGATATTTTTGTTTTAACAACCATGCACAGATTCAACAACTCAGCGAATTTTAGTAACAAAACGTGACTGATTAGACTCTTCTGCCGTCAATTGCTTTCTCTTACCTTTCAAAGCAGGCATTAATACTTGAAACTTTTTTTCCTCTAAACTACATACAACATCACGAAATCCGCGATCAAGTACAAAAGTATCACCTTCTTTTAAAAAGTTGCGTAGACCATTTGAATCTTCCAAAAATTTTTCAAAATTTCCGCATCATTTTTATTTGCAAGATATGGTCCAAGCATATCAATCACAAAACCGTCAGTCGTGCAGATAGTGAAGGGTTTGCAAAGAGGAACTTTCTCTTGCCCCGAAAAAAATTTCCTTTGGTACTCGCTGTTGGTACTTTTTTGGTGTCTTGCATACGTACCATCACAAATTATAAATAAATTATCCTTCACATCAAATAGTTTCCTTGTTATTTCAGTAGTGTGATTATTAATAAGATCATATCCATTTGAAGCGCTTAAGACAAAATGAAATGGTAAGATATCAGTTTCGAAACATTCAATTATGCTTGCACAATAATCAGAAATTGATTGTTCATTATCTAACTGAAAGACAAAACTTGTTATTTTATTTGAGTTTCCTGTACGTAGTTTGAAGAGAAACAGAACCAGAGCTTGAATTACTGAACGGAATAAACGGTTTCTCAATGAAATAATTAAATTGGTCCCAAGTCAAGCCTGTAAATTTCGTTTTCTGAGAGGCTGCATTCGCCGACTTAATCAAATAAAGTCACATCGTATTTGATAGAAAGAGTTTCTATCACTTTGGATAACTCTAGTACACTAAGACTCGTTGTATTAGAGTGTACTTTCAGAAGCCTAAGATCTTCCTTAAAAATTCGATTTCAGTTATATGATAGATCAAAAGTTGAATCAGCTTCTAATTCAAAATCTTTTACGCAGTTATTTTTTTTTATAAATAGGAAGTCTGCATTTGCTGCATAAAATATCGTTAACAGCTATTATTTTTTCAAAGAACTAGAAAAACAATTTGCTTCTTCTTTAGTTTCGACCATTTTTTTTCTACCAGTCACTTTCTTGAAAGAAATGTCTCAGCCAGCGCACTTCAAATGCTTTAATGCCGAAGACATTTAAAAAAAAAAAATAGTTCATCATTAATTAACTCAAATGATATCAATTATTTAATTAATAAAATTAAATCAAATATTCAATAATGATGAACACAAAAAAGAAATGGAATACCGTACTATTTTGTGAGAACGCAGAACACCTAATCTAAGTGGATTTCAGTCCTCGTTTGTCTCTCTTATTCGGCTGAATGAGAAATTGAGCAATGAGCATCGAGCTTTTCGTGAACACGCAACAAACAAATGATGATTGCTTCGATCGTTTTCTGTTTTTGTGCATACGCAACAAACAAATGACGATTGCTGTGATCGTTTTCTGTTTTTGTGCATACGCAACAAACAAATTACGATTGCTGCGATCGTTTTCTGTTCTTGTGCATACGCAACAAACAAATGACGATTGCTATGATCGTTTTCTGTTTTTGTTCATGCGCAACAAACAAATGATGATTGCTGCGATCGTTTTCTGTTTTTGTGCATACGCAACAAACAAATGACGATTGCTGCGATCGTTTTCTGTTTTTGTGCATACGCAACAAACAAATTACGATTGCAGCGATCGTTTTCTGTTCTTGTGCATACGCAACAAACAAATGACGATTGCTACGATCGTTTTCTGTTTTTGTGCATACGCAATAAACAAATGATGGTTGCTGTAATGGTTTCTGTTTGCCTCCATTACACAGCGTAAAATAGTATAATGTGCATCAAGGGCGCAAAGGAGCTCATTTTGGCGAGTGTGAAGTTTGACGCATGAGCGAAGCGAGGGCGCCAATCACACGAGGCAAAATAACCTCCTTTACGCCTATCGATCCATTGGCTCCAAATCACGGCACGGGGCAATGTCGCGCTCATGATTTTTATTTTTTTTAAAACTATGTTCCACCGCACAAGAAATTTATAAGAAATCTGAGTTCTAGTATATAGTGCAAGGATGTTTTTCTAAAAAAATAAAAGTGGTGTCTCTAAAACAACATGAGAAAAAAAATTTCAAAATTTTTAAACATTTTTTTAATGCTTATTTTTTTTACGAGAAATTTATCAATTCTTTTTTGAATCATCCATCGTTCATTAAAATCCATCGAGCCACTTTCGAAAAAAGTCACTTTTTTTATTTTTATTTCCCCCTCCGTATGCTTTCCCCCTCCTCCTCACATGCTTATTCCGCTAGGCCCTTTACTGTGGAATATTCTCCGTTATAATTCAATTGGAGATTTCCAAGAATACTTTTACCTGGTTGTTAAGCATTGTGCCTGTGTTGCCTGTTATCTTTTGGAAAATTACCTACCGGGCGTGAAGCCGTAGAACTTAATATTTGAACTGATGTGATTCGTTGAACCACAAAGTATGTATTGTTCTTGCTCTCGTTAAATTAATTTATAATGTGTGCCTTCCGATCTGTAAATTGATGGTTGGAAACTCGAAATAATATACTAGTCAGTTGTTAAGGTCGAATTAAATGAATTCTAGCGATGGGATCATTGCTCATCCGTCAAGTGAAACTTGCCACAATGGCGGCGACCTTTCTCGCCCTCTAAGGTCGTACACGACAGCCATTTTGGAGAGTTCACGTCTAATTGAGTAATCACAACCATTTAGCTTATAATTGAGCCTTTCAAATAAAATCTAAATAGTGGGTGTTTGCAAATTATAAGTGGAATAATTTAAATGGGTTCTATCAGTGTTGTATTTTGGGGCGGAGCAACTGCCATCGAGGAAAGTGGCACTGACTCCCAGTTGTACCGCGGTAAATTTCACCTATGGCCACAAGGTCTGATGGAATGATAATGAGGGGCCGGTGGAACTTTCGTGTGTCTTCAGGACACGGAACAACCCAAGAATAATAGCTCTCTACATTTATCTCGCAAGTGCCTCGGCAAGTGTCAGGCCTCGAGTGTACAATAGGGACTATTCTCAAGAACTCGTAGTTCTAGTAAATTGGGCATTTCTCGTTCTCGACCATTATTAACTCCATCTCTCTGGAAGCGTTTGGCAGAGCAGGGTCAAGGCTAACACCGTAACAGCAACACATATGGCAGTAAAGCACTCTTAGGGTCGTATTGTGTCTGTGGACATGAGTCGTTCCCGCGTGAGTGAGACACGCGGGTAGTATGTGTCGTAGGCGCTCAGAATGTGCATGAAACGCCCTGCACATATCGCTGAGAACTTCTTGACGTTAAATGCAGCTGCGGCATGCTAAGGTGGAGAAGACATAGTCCTGGTACGTGAAAATGAAACCCTCTGTGTCCTAATTAAATTCGGTTGATTCGAGAAAAGTAAACTGGGAATGTGATATGGTTAAATCTGTAATGAAGACATTGGAGATTTAGATGTCCGCGCCCGCCTTTAAGGCGTGGGATGTACAAACACGGAACGGACGAGTTGATATGCAAGCTCTTCTGCGTATGCATGATCTTACGCATGGCGATGTCGAAGGCCATGAGCTCGTGCTTCCCCCATGGAACTACCCGAAACGAACACACAGATACAAAAGGGGGGCTTAGCTTCTCTGCGCGCTACTCGTGCCTACCTCCCATTCAGGTTTTTTAATGAAGATATAATAAGTTCTATTGAATCCAATATTTTAAAAACAGATAGTGAGGTTTCTTGAATGGATCGAATTGGGGTAAAGTAAAATACATTAATTAAGGACCTTTACGGATTTGTGGAAAGGAAGAGGGCCATGGAGATTCTCGTGGAAGGCTCCGGATGCCCTCGTTAGAGGCACTGGCGGCTCTCGTGGTTGTGGGAGGCTCTGAAGGCTCTCTTAGGAGGGTCTGGAGGCTCTCGTAGGAGGCTCTGGTAGCCCTCGTGGGAGGATCTGGAGATCCCTGTGAGAGGCTCTGGAGGCTCTCGTAGGAGGCTCTGGAGGTTCTCGTGGAAGGCTCTGTAAGCCCTCGTGACACTAATGAATTAGTGAAATTATTTATACTATAGTGTAAACATTGTAACGTTTCGTTAACTTTTCTTACGAACAATTACTTAAATTTAACTAATTCAGATTTACAGAGTTTTTTTGAAATAGGTTATGGCGAAGTTGTGAGAAATCTTTTGAACGAGAAAATAAATTATCCATAGCAGTAATAATTTACAAAAATTTGGTAAGAAGAGATATGGAGAAAAAGTTTGAATATAATCAAATTTGTTTATCTGTTTCAAATTTTTGTTGGTAATGATAATATTTTTTCTGTTATAAAAAATACTATCTCTAATGAAAATGTAATTTTTGAAAGTACAATCTAATTTTAAGCTCCCAGATCTGTTCTTATGTCCTTATAATACCTTGAAACAAATCTTTTTTTTTTGCAATTAAATTGCAAAGCAACGATCTGATAAGGCATTGTCTAGTAAATGCACGTTCTCTGCTTAAATATTGGGAATCGCAATCAAATCAATCTTAAGATTACACTGAATCGCTCGATTTTCAAGTTTTTTGCACGACTCTTAGCAGTATTTTCACCCTGAAGAAAATGTCTTTCGGTCATAAAGCTGCATGTTCCATTTCGACGGTAGAAGAAAAATTGAATTTGTACGATGACTTATCACAAAATGTGCACTGTCAAATACAACAACGCAGGTCACGAAGTATATCAGAAGACTTTACTTGACACTTTTTCCATCAATCAACGACGACATCAAACTTCACAGCAGAAAATTAAAGAAGGCATTTTAGCACCAAAACACGAACGTTGAGAGCATGGGAGTATTACTAGGAAATTGAGTTTGGAAACCATAAACTTGATAAAAGAATACAAATTCTTTAAATATCATATTAAATATTATATATTTTATATATGTATTTATGTATGTATATATTTTTATTATATATATATATATATATATAATTTTATATATTTAAATATTATACATATATAATGAATATAAATTCTTTTACTGAAGAACTCCTTAATAAGAAACATCCACAAAATGAAGCTAGCCGTTCAGCGTATTAGCCTATATTTTTCACGGACTTCAAACTGCGATTTGGTGCTCTTAGATCGGACACGTGCAAAACGTGTAATATGCTGTATGTAAAAAAGATTGCTGCGAATGCAGAAAAAGAGGAGGTGGCACTTGAAGCAGAAAGCCAGGAACGTCAGGGAAAAGCTGAAGGTGGTTATAAGCTTCTCAAACAAGATACAGAAAATTCCAAGAAAAACAAGCAGTTGATGACGTTGTGTGTCGATTTACAGCAGGTTCCTTTCTGACCAAACTTAAAGCATTCTAGTATCTTTCATCAACGTCAACTGTCGTGCTACAACTTCTGTATTCGTGACATTGGGAAAATAAAGCAAGAATGAATTTGTGGCAGGTGAGAATCGCAAAGGAAGGATCTGTTTGTAAATATGATATTGCTGAGGCGGGTATCAAGAGTCCTCTCAACGTTGTTGAAATGTAACAGGAGGATTTAAAGGATCTTTTTGGCCTTCAAAAGGTAGCTCAAATATCGGCAGTAAAAATTACTGAAGCAATGGTGACCAATCTTCAGGTGTAGAATATGGCTTGCAAGGCCATCTTGAAAATATACTATGTTTGTATGATGGAGCACTACCAATCACAAAAGAAATAAAGAAGGATCTTTTTGTCATGTGTCAATTTCTAGAATCTTGTAGGGAATTCTACGAGAGCTTACGAAGTACCGAGGCTAAGAAGACGTAATTTCAATTTGTATAGGCGTGGGCGCGATAAAGACTTTTCAAGACTAATGTATAGATTTCTGGCTCATGCCAACGATCCGATGTTTTTTTCCAGTATTTTTTGTATTACAATGAGGTTTGAATTTATAATTAACTATACTTTTCAAATGTGATTAAATACATAAAAAGTGAATTTTCTTAAAAAACTAAGACTCTTATAGTTAATGCTGTATATTGTCAAAGGTAATTTAAATTAATCAGATTTTAGATTTCGATTAATTAGACTCTTCTTATTTCAATTTTTCGTTACTCTAATACAAATATGTGAGAAAATTTTTAATTTGATATTTCAGAAGATAACCTATAGATTACTTTTTTAATATTTTAAATTAAATTGATTGATGAGTTTGAATTAATTAATTTTATTACTTCTTTCCGATAGTCTCAAAACTCAATTTCCAGTTTAGTGAAATCCTTCTGATTGTGTGGTTATAACATAACCTTTAAATTCGAATTTCCAAAATATTGAAAAATTATATAAACTTCTTCCTGTCATTAAGTTAATAAAAAAGCTTGGGCAAAACTCACTTAATTCTGAATATCAGATTATGCTCGCAGGCATGAAGCTATAGTAATACAAATCTATATGGGATTGAAGGTAGTAAAACAATGCTGTATGTGACTTGACATACAGCTTTGTGTGACTATAATTTCATATAAATGTTGAATTACGGACTGGAATGTATATTATACAGCCTAAGTGCAATGTGTAGTAGCAAGTAGGGGCAATAGTGACCTAATAGTCATGAAATTAGGGTGAACAATTCGGAAGTATTGCCCAAATTCAGTTTTTCGAGTTTCCTATGAAATCTTCGAAATAGCGCATAATGGACTGTTGTAGAGCACGCTTGAATTAGGAACATTAGGTTGAGCATCCCGTCTTTTTCGTACTCGATCTTCCCCAAACAACGGTACTTGAAGTTCAATGAAAATGCTCATTCAAGTAGGTTTAAAATTATTATTGCAACTTATTATTTCAGTCTAAATGTTTATAAGTTTTAAATATTTTCCAATAATGCGTATTTTTGTATACACATAGATATCCATACTGAAAATCGGTATATTAATTTTACTTATGTAACTTGCTTAGATATAAAAGCGTCTTTAGAGAGGTTAAAAGTTTCTGTATTGTTTCTAGTTTTTCAATTCAAATGTTTCAAAACCACTACGATAAAAGTGGTGACTGGTAATGAATATTGAAAAATAATTCTTTCTTTTGCAGGGAAAAGTTTAATATCTCAACGCTTGGAGTATCAGCACCTTATATCAATGCATCTACATCCACTAATCCCTATAATAGTTTGTCTTCAAGTCCTGAACCAACCAATTCGCAAAGCATATTAACCTATACTGAAAATAATGGCAACATACCTAGAAGTTTCTCAAGTTTTCTTAGTGCAAGTTCCATTCTAGGGATGAAGAATAACTATGGAGGAATTTGCGAGGCAAGTTTATCGTTAAGCTAACAAAGGCGCTTGGTCTTTTGACATAATGTGATAAGGGTCCTAAAAAATTCCAGTGGCCAAAAAAATGATGCGTTCAAAATTTCAGCTGTATTGGTTCATGAACATCCCTGTCCCAAACCGCATGAAGCTTTTCATTTGAGTAGCAAGTAAAAAAATGTGCGAAAATGGAAAATTTACAAAATTTCTCAGTTTCCGTCAAACACTTTTTTTCACCGAAGACCGAAATCTTCTTTTGAAGCCTAACGAACTACTGTAATTTAAAAATTTAAATTTTCGATATTTTCTCACAATATTATTAATTTAATATATCATTTTTTAAGTGTTAATGATATAATAAATTTTCACATTATTCTTGTAACGTAAAATTATCTTCTTAAATAATTAATTTCTAAATTTCTCTGTTCATGAATAAAATTTAATGTGCAGCGACAAATATTTTGGAGGCTTATTGATATTAAGGATTTATTTTACTTCAGAGCATGATTGTCAGCCTCATTTTAATATAGTCATTACTGGATCATGAGACTGACTTTGAACAGCTTCGTGCAAAAATCAGCAATAATATGGATTTTTTCGTAACATAAAAAGCGTATTCAATAGACTTCTAATATTATCAAGAGAAGTAAATAGTTCACCGTATTAGGTAATTATTATGTATATATGAATAATTAAAAAATTGGTCAAACAACCACTGAAGGATTCCCCTGGGAGTTACTGCCATCCAGAAAAGTGACACTGACTCCCAGTAGAACCGCGGGTAAATTACACCTATGGCCACGCCTTTCAGCCATGAGATGGGTAACCACATGGTAAGACGACATTACAATGAAGAGCCGACAAAACCCTGAAGTGCTTTGAGGACACGGAGCGACCCAAGAATGGCAGCTCTTTACATCCATCTCGCAAGTGCCATGGCATTTTTCTGGCACGCAGGTATGGCTTCGAGGCTGCGAACCTGTAATGGCTTTGCTCCTCCGAGAGCAACGATGACCCAGACGATAATTTTAACCGAAAATTCTCGGAAGGTTTGCCGCAGCTCCCTTATAAGGTCTCGATGCCTCTCCCCCTTTTCCTTCTTCTTGACTGTCATGTTGCTGTCAGCCGGAGCCAAGAATTGGATGACGAACATAATTCGTTTCTCTTTGTCAAGGAGTACGATGTATTTGTGGAGAAACGTCGTTCCCGCGTAAGTGGGACACCCGGATAGTATGTGCGAAAGTAAAACTTGCTGTGTCTGAATTAAGTCCAGATGATTTAAGGAAAGAAAACGTTAGCTTTATCGACAAGGACTGATCTTAATATTTGTGTAAGTTTCCGTGCATTTTCTTGTCGTGGAGCTGTTCGAGGAAGTTGTTCATCTCTGCTTTCTTTACTCGGGCTTTTAGAAGTAAGGCATCTAGATGGAGTAATGCACTTTCCTCACTTCTGATGTTAAGATCCAGACCAAGGGTCTCGGCCGCCTGCTCCGCGGCTTTGTAGAGGAATTCTCCTTTTCAAATCATCTCGTGATTCCTGTCCATTGTCAGGAGAGGATTTCTTCCATTTATCACGATCTAAGCTGTACTCAAGACCATTCAGTCATAAAGACACTGGATGTTGAGATGTTCGCGTCCGCCTTTATGGCGTGGGATGTACAAGCGCGGAACGGACGAGTTGATATGCAAACTTTTCTGTATATGCATGATCTTACGTGTGGCGAAATCAGGGTCCGTAAGCTCGTGTTTGATCCATGAAACCACTCTAAATGAATAGAGTTCTCGTATAACCGGGACGGCAAGCATGTTAGTTGTTAGACGCCGATAGATTGGAAGACCAAATCTGTCTGAGACACTTTTATCTGCTTCAGAGAGCTTCCTTCACTGATGTTATATCCTGAATACGGCTCTCTGGCACGTCTGGGTATAGGTGGATCTCTCCAGCGCAAAGGTGTCTAATAGTGCTCCTGTCTACAAGTCATCCTTAATTCATACCAATTCATTTCACACCAATTTCTCGCGTGTACCAATCGACGAACTTAAGAGTATCCTTGAGATGCTGTATCCCCGACGTATAGATCTTTAGGTCATCCATATAAAATATGTGAGTGACCTTATGCTCGCGAATTTTAGGTCCGCCGCAGAGGTACCCACGAGAAATGCATAGTGCTAGAGATAGTGGCAAAAGTGTGATGCAAAAGAGAAGAGGGCTCATGGTGTCAGCCTGAAAGAAGCCCACCTGGTAGGTGATGCTGTTGGTTGTGCTTCAAGCTTCCCAACAGACAAATGATAAGTCTATGAGAGGTTGAATCGAAAGCTTTCTGATAACCAATCCAGGCCATCGACAGATTGCGATTGTAGGGTGCAGCGTCTTTGCAGACGCTTCTGTCGATAAGCAGGCTTTCCCGACAGTCTGCTATGCCTCTTTTCAATACACGTTATTCATAGATCTCTCTCCACATCGGTGACACAGCATTTATACCGTTGGAAATCGAAAGAAAATATTATATTTTTGTCTCCGAGACTAGGGGAGCAAAGATAAATATCCCCAACTTACATCAGGAAGGGTCAGCTTCATTATAAGAAATTACCCTCCCCCTGATCTTAAGCGAGGATAGAAACAACTGTCGATCTTTGAAATCAACTGTTCGATCTTTGAAATCACCAAATGCGTTACCCCCATCACGTATTTATGGAGATCAAAACAATTTCAAATATCATCAAAATCATTGCCCCTGCTGATTTTTCGTTTAATTCAGCGGATCTGGGGATTATATTCTAAAAGCTCCCAAATCTATCCTCGCAGGGATATTTTTCTGAATTTAGCTTGAAAGATGACATGAATACTTTTCCATGTTGTGCATATGGTGATCGAAGAAACTTCCAAATTCATAAAAGTGCATGGCTCCGCTTATATTTTGATCAACTTAACGGACAAGAAGATGGTGTTCAAGCAACACCTCGAAACCATCCTCATAGTGAATCCGATCTTGTTTGTCTCGAGGGGCATCAGGAGTTTTTTTCACGTCATACTTAGAAAAATTGAAACTATTCCAAAAATTATGAAAGTGGTTGTCGCCACTGATTTGATGAACTCTACCAACTAGAGACTGACGCTCCAACATTCCCTTAAAAATACCCTCGCAGGGGCGCAAATTTAAATTTATCTCGAGCGACGCTAGAAATATTTTGCCATCCCGTAATGTTCGTGAAGTTGATCAAAAAATTACTCGTGTCAGAAACAATTATTTTTTCAAAAAGAATTATAAGTTGCCGAAAAGACCAAATGATAAAAAAAGTCTTCCCCATAAACTACCATGCAACATAGGACATCCAATATAGAGTAGATTTATTCATGCAAAAATTCATGCTGATGGTGATGACAGGCGAACGAGTGATAGGTTGAGAAAGCAGCAAGTAATATAGAAAACTGTTTTACCTGTTGCTTCCTAGAAGAAGACTCGGCACACGAGGACCGCGCCGCCATGCTGCCATGTTACCATTTATTAAGGCGCATTATTTATTTCAATGATTACAAAAAAATATAAAGTTTTTTGAAATATATACTGCTCTTTAGATTATATATGTAAAGACCAGACAAAAAGATTCATCCGTTTGACCATAGTCTTTCGTCTACGATATCCTCATGCTCTGCAATCTCATAAAGAAATTCCATTATATATCCTAGATTTCTATATTGAATGGATTTCTCTGTATTAGTCGTTCTAGCATTTTGATTTATTTATTTCTATTTCTTCTTACAGAGATAGGACATTCGAGAGATGGTCAGAGACGTTTTAATAACAGACCATACAACGGAATATCTTCTTCCAGACACGCTGCTCTTCTCATACCTGATGCTCCTGTGAGACCTGCTCCTCGCCTCCCTAGAGCGACCGTCCGAATAAATGAAAATTTGCGTCTTCCTGCTTTTGGTATTGTATATAAACGAGGAGATCTCAATTTTAGCATAGTAGAAGAAGGTCAAACTTTTATAGCATCAGAGACAGACGGGATCATCATTGGAGTACTTGACTATATTCGTTATGTTCGTGGAATATATATGCCAAATGCGCGCACATTACGGATTAAAATAAACAGAAATAATTTATATCATATTTCTCCAATGATCGACGAAGAGCTTGATTATTATCCTGTAGATTATCTATATGAGTAATTCTCCGAATATACAGGGTACATTTGAAATGAGTAAATTGTTTCAAAATTGTATTTTGTGGTTGATAGAACTCGGATCAAGGCGCTGTAACATCATTTATTTGAATAAAAACTAAAAATTGAAACAATTTTGATGTCTGTACAAATTTCAGTATCATATATTGTTGCGCTTAATAAAAAAAATATTATGCGACTTTATTGTATATGCAAAAATGCCTTGCTTCTTGTGCCTATATCGCATGAAATAGTCGCTAAAGGAAATAGAAACACTGTTCTATACCAAACGCGCAACACATTTTCCTCGCTGCGATCGGTAAGTTATTCCTTATGATATAGTTTCTATGTAATTAGAATATAGTTTCAATAAGACTTTAAAAGAGTTTTATCAGTAAAAAATACTTCATCGAGTAGAACTCTATAGAAAAAAAGCGTCTGCCACTATATTCAATCTCTTTTTTTTGTTTATACTTGTATTGTGCCATAATTAAGATGGAGTCTGGATCACAGTTCTGAGCCACTTTTACAAGACGCAGCCTGGATCAAACTTTCATGAGACAGATTCTGACTCAAGCATGCATACGTTGCGAAATTTTTACCTAGAAATTTTCCATTATCAAGAATGACGACACCTATTTCATAAACAATGACATCATCTTCCGGGAGTTTTATCAGTCTTTTGTTTATACTTGTATTGCGCAAAAATAATCTGGATCATATAAAATTGTTTACTTTTGCAAGACGGATTCTGCCTCAAGCAGTGCATGTGTCCGAGTGAGATAAAAAATAATAATGTTAAGTTCTCCAGGGTATCATATTACAATGAATATATTTATTTAACTCAAATATGTATAGAGAAAAAAATTGGTTCTCAATTTTGTTACAGATCATTTTCTGACAAAATCCTTACAAACTTCAACTAGGTTCGCTCTCTTGAACAGTGTCAATACTGAAAAACAATTCTATTGCTCTCAAAGTTCGTACTGCTCAATATGGACGAATGGTCGTTTAGTTTTGCGTCAGAACAGTTTCACCTCTGTTTTAGGTTCAAATTGAAACTTCATTTTTTCTGTGTAGTGATATTTAAACTGTTATGAATCTAGAATAAGGTCAACTTAATTCATTATAACCACCTTGGTCAATCACTACTCAACTTTTTTGGACAGCTACACTAAGAAAAAATGGAAATTAAAAAATTTAATCTGCAGATAATTCTTTTTTTTAAATATATTTGGCTCGCGCGCGTTACCTAGATTTAAATCGATCGATTCCACATTCAGTAAAATTCATGGGATTTCCAATGCCCTATTTTCAGTCATGGTGTTGCTTGCGATTTCTGAAATTTTTTTCTTTGACCCACCCTAGAGCTCACCATAAAAATACAAAAATATAAGTAGGTCAATATACTCGACTGAACTCAAGGAATCTTTTCTATTATTGCATCAACTTTGAATTATGTGAATGAAAAAATCTATACTGTAAATAAACAACTTTTGAGAATATTATAAGCGACCGTAAGCTCCTTACTTTTCAATGAAATGTATTAAAAATTTTTTCAAAAAAATGAAAATAATTATCCAAATTCTAGTCTTTACTTCGACGGTTTTCCTCAACTCTGTCGCTAAGTTCAAGTATAGCATATAATCATACATGCTTATATCATATCTATAATTGGAAGTATGATGGTTTTAGTTAATGTAATTTTTAATTTTTATTCAAATTAATTTCCTTTTTTCTTTCGCCGGTAATAATGTTATTCAAATACATACGTCAGAGTTTCATACCACAATTTCGAGGCTTTTACTATTTTATCATTAGAATCAGTGGAACATTTTCATCTTTGAAGGCTTTGAAATCAGAACATTTTATAAGAAATTAAAACAATTTTTATATACTTGATTAAACTGCCCAAAAATTAAGGAATTAAAGACCCACCTGTTTTATCTGTTTGTACCCCACAATAATTTTCTTTCAACATTGAAATAAAGTACTTACATTGAAGCAGTTTTTGGTTAATTTCAAATTTGAGTTGTTCTTGCTTAAATATTCTAAAGTAAACTAATGGCGAACAAATTTGACTAATGATTAGCGATTCGAATCTGAAAATTATAAATATAGATGAATGATTTAGATTTGAAGCTAGGTGCTTATAAATATTTAGAAGTCTGCCCCCGGAATTAGATAGAACTCGACAAAATCACTTTAAATATCGTCAACTGGGGTAATTATGGATCAAGACTATTACACAGTAAAGAAAATTTTTTCTTCACGACATTTTTCTCTATATCCTGCGAATATTGTTTATGAAAAGTTCAGAAAGTCGTTTAGAAAAAAAAGGAAATAATAATGTTATACAACATAAATTTTGATCCACATTTCTCCCGAAATGATCTATAATTACCCCGGCTGACGGTGAATAAAAAAAAAATATCATTAATTCTATAGGATGGGCCGAAAGTTTATGTATACTGCAAGCAGTTTTTCCTAAAAATTTTGTTAGGATAAAAAAATGATCTAGATATCACAAGCAATTAACTTTGAACAAGAATCTTTAAACAGCAAAGAGCGCAAAATTTGTCTCATGTCTGTTAAATTTATAAATTTTAATGATTCTTGCCAACCAAAATTCATAGTCATATTATTTCCAACATATCCTGCATGATAAAAATGAAAATTCTAATTGAAAAGAATACATAATTCCCCTGAAACTGGCGAAAAATATCTAAAATTTACGTTTTTCTTCGTTTTAAACACCCTTAAAATCCATAAAAATATTATTAAAAATCTGAGAGAATTACGGGTCCTTCAGCAAGATATAGCCTTTAAAATGAGGTCCACAAACTGAAAAAAGCTTCATTTTTCTAAGCTTTCATTTTTCAAAATGTAGGTCAAATAATAAGGTTTGACCCCCAGAAAAAATCTCTTTTTTCTTTGAACTGATAAAAACATTTGTCCGATTAATTAGTATTTCACTGACAGAAATAATTATGAATATGTTTCAATGATTTCATATTTTTTGATAAGATGAAACTATTTCTTTGTATTGAGAAAATACGTGATTGTATGTATTCAACACGATCATTTTCTTGAATCAAATAAATTCTCTTTGAATCAAATTTGTCTTCAGCGTATGTTACACAATAAGCTTGTTTCAAGAAAAGTAGCTTTTGGCGCTGAGAAAAGCATTATTTCGAATTTATAATAGGTATAATTAGAAAACGGTTTTGTTAATTAATATGAAACTTGCAAACAACTTGTTAAAAATATATCATAGCTCAAATATATAGCTAAACAAATTTACAACACTTTTTGCGATATGTATAGGTCCGAAAACTGTCAATTTTTTATTGTTTTCACTTTTCAAAAAAAAGCCTTCTTTGGACCATTCAAATGTACACATGTTTTTTAGAAAAATGAAAGATTCGATAGGTTTTTCTCTTTTTTCTCTTCTCTTCTCTATTTTTCCCACAACAAGAAGAATATAACGAAGACCTCTAAATATATTAAAATATAGTCCTATTATTGCATGGTACGCACCATTATGGCAGAATCTTTTTTCAAACAATATTTCATTTTGCTAAAACTATTTTTGTTCATAACTCGGTGAGGAATGAATCTTGTTTCTAGTTTGTTTGCCTCGTTTTACAGGCTTTATCTAGCTGAACAACTTGCGATTTTTTCAAATTTTGAATACTCT
>JAUMHM010000078.1:35867180-35877948 GCA_032362435.1 Melikaiella ostensackeni | reverse complement strand
ATTAAGAATTCTGGGCTTCAGGCTCTTTTGAAACAAATTTCGACGTTTCGCCCCACTATGGGGCGCCATGAAGTTGAGGCAGGCGGTTTTCGAGAAATTTAAGTTTAGTTAAATGAGTGCAATGCGAATCAGGGAAAATTGAAGGGAACCAGTATAAGTGAATTCCACAAATTCAATCAATTCTGTGTTTATTTTCTTTAAATAAACAATACAATTTCAGTTTTTCAGCAGAATCGTGAAGAGTGGGGGGGGGGAGTATAATAGCCTAGAGGCGCCATTTTACCAAAGCCGGCCCTGTCAGTAAATTAGAGCACTCATCTTGAATCTTTTAAACAAATTTCGTATTCACTTGGCCCCAGTTAGCCATGAGTCTCCTTCTATTTTCCGGTCTTTTTTGTGGTTCGACGGGGAGATTTAGCAACTCGTTCTAGAGTTAATTGCGCGGGTTGAAACGGGGCAACGGTTCTTCAAGAAGGAAGGGAGTAACGTTGTAAACGCTGAGCCACCCGTTTCTGGCATATTGCCATGTCGTGACACCCCTTCCGGTACTTATGCAATCTCGACTTACACAGTCTACAATTTCTGCCAAATTTTAAGCTATGCCTCAGAAGAATGTAACAGAATCCTGTGCCCTAAAATGGAATTCAGACTGCAAATTGCTCATTTTTCCCTTGCATTGCAAATACTTTTCTTTGAGTATTACAAAATTGTTTACAAACTAATTCAAGAAATTGGTAAGCGAGTTTTAAAGTATACAAACTTAAAAGCCTTAAAAACCGTGTGGAGAAATTTCACGGCAATTTAGTGTCAGCTCTGGCCCTAGTCTGGCTTTATCTAGACCGTCTAGTCTGTAAGGTCTGGCCTGGCCCAGGTCTGGAGCAGATCAACCCTCCAACAGGAAAAAAATTGTAAGTTCGATCAGCATAGTTTTTTTTTTTACTTATTTCGAAAAACTGACAGGGTGTCTGAAATGATGTGAAATAAGAAATTCACACTATCAAAACAGGACTTCTTTTCTTATAGCCTTGACAGTATGGTCTGGACAAGATTTGGTGCTGATCAGCTTTCTAAGACATACAAATTTCTGAGTGTCTTTTAACAAAAATTTTTGTACGAATTTCGAATAATTGACAGGGTGTCTATAAAAATTAAATAAAAGTAATTAACACTATTAAAATAAGTGTTTTCTTTTCCCATCGACTTGGCCGTCTAGTCCGGCCCAGTCCTGGTGTTGGTCAGCCTTCCATGACATGAGTGAATGAGTGACTCTATTTTAATAAAGGGAATTTATAACTTGCGGTAGTTTAGTGGGTAGTGTGCGCGGTTTATAACTTAGGCGGTTAGGGTTCGATTCTCCGTTCTTGTGAATTTTCTGCGAATGGGTTTTTCTAGCGTTGTATTAAATATGTAAGTTAGGATACTTTAAGAACTATCTATACGTTCAATAGATATGTAGTGAGAAAATTATGCTATCTCTCTGCTTTTCAAGTACAAAAAATATTTTTGCAAGTGTGAATTGATTTTTTGTCTATTTATAATTTTTAAATCTCCCAGAAAACAATATAATGTCCAAAATTTGAGGTGGATGTGCCCCGGGTTCCATCCGAGCGGATCATGGCAGCTGTCGTTATAACGTCACCCCAACCTCAAATTTTGGACGTTATGTTTCTTTTTGTCGGATTGAAAAATTGTAAATTGAGACAATACTAATTAATAGGTAACAAAATTTTATATGAAATTGAAACGCAGAAAGATACATAGCAGTTTTCTCACCACTTATGAACTAAAAAGCATATTTTACCGAAACTCCATGTAAACAATGCTTTCGATTCCACCACATGACATCGTTCTACTATATTTAACATTATCGACTGAGTGTGACGTGATTATAGAATACTCTATTGTTAATTGGTGTGTTAAACATGGTGTCCATTGTATACGCAAACAGACCGCAATAGGTTTTTGGCATAAACAGGATGATTCTTCGGTAGTTTCCACTTTTGCCAGACAGTGTTATAATCATAATGTACTAATTCCATATCTTGCTCGCTAAAAAAAGCTAAGGACTTTGCTTCTTTTTCACAAAAGTCTTCAATGTGATAGGTAACCGCGTGAACGTTAGGTGCTACGCTGATATTCAAAACCGTGTAGCTTTTTTTGAATAAAGCAATGTAGGTTTTATACTGAGGATCTAGATTCTTTCCAAAATATGCTTTAATAATTGCTTCAAAATCTTGAAATGCTTGCACATACTTTAGACAGTTTAGACTGCACTTAGCACGGAGTTCATCGACCTTGTCCAGCAATTTTTTTATAAAAACTGCGCCGCTAAAAGCAGGGCTTCCGTGTTTTGGATCGCCTTAAACACAGCAGATCTTTGCACACATTAATGCTTCATTCTCAAATTCAATAAGCAGGTTGGCGTACAAAGTATTAACAACACCCAACATCAAGTGCAGTTCACGTGGAGGTATAATTTCTAAAATCGTCCTCTCAACGTCTCCTGTAAAAATTGGCTCACGGACACAATTGTTGAAATTTTTCGCTTCATTTTTTAAGACTTCTGTTTCGCACCAATCTCTATAATTTTGTGAAATATTTTCTATCGTTCTTAAATTTACTGGTTCATCTAGTTTACCCTTTTGTGCATCACACCATGCGCATGGGAAAAGACTGCTATGTGCCATGATGCCTATCATAATGTTAGCCAATTTCAAATCAGTAGCTACTATTCCATTTAAGTCTTTCAAATTAACTGCAGACGACAATTGGGACACATTTTTATCATTTTCTTGAATGCATTGCGACAATCCAATTATGAACAACTTTTTCATGCTAGAATCTTTAATTTTTTTGGCTGATATACCTTCTTTGTATCTTTGATGTTTAGGCCCAACATTGTCACTTTCTTCGGTTGATTGCATAGAAAGACAAAGCTTTGAAAAGTTTCCGCCTCCATCAATGTCAAATTTCAATTGTTCTTCGGCTACTTTCCTTTCTTCTTTGACGTGTTTTGTTAAGCCAGATAAATCATTGCAATAAACTACTGATTCAGGCGCATCAGAAGACATGCTTGCTTTTTTTGTTAACGAATTCGAAGTTTTTAATGTCAAAATGAGAATCGATACTGACTTCTAGCTGATAATTTTTTTTAAAATTACTTTCAACAACTTTCTTGTTTTGGTGGCTACTCGAAATGCGGAAGCAATTCCTAGAGTTGTACTTTGACTAACATGAAAGTTTGTCTGCAACTTTGAGAAATCTTCTGCAGAAAGTTGTGGCTGCAATAATTTTTCATTCAAAATCTTTTGGTTATTTCGAGGTTATACAAAAACTTCAAGATACTGACCACCTTGATGTTGGGAAAGAGTTAGTAAAGCACCCGTTTCTTCCTCCATTTTACTTTGTAATAAAACCGATGCTACTTGTTTTCTTCCTTTCTTGGGTGTTTTTTTAACCAATTCGATTAAATTCTGAAAGCGACTTCCTGAATTACATTTATGACATTCTCCTTTCCCAACAATACTCAAGCAGGTCGTACAGTGTTTCTCATAATTTAATTTACGAGTAGATCTTCCAGGGTTTTTAAATCGTGACAATTTACCTAGAATATCAATGTTTAAGACTGAATTACAAAAATTTTCACATATGTCATGAAAGGATTCTTCACTTAGTTTCGGAATAATGTATAATATTTCTGAGATTTTACACACACTTATAGTCCTGTTCGAAATATCAGCGAATACTTTTCTCTTGGACTTATAAAGATTTCATCTTTCACAGGACTGTTACTTCAATTGTATGAAGACATTCTAGCAATCTCGCACAGACGACAATCACATTTTTCACCTACTCTGTTGTTAATGATGCAATTGCTGAACTGGGAATAGTTCGGTAGTTGTAAGCTACTGACACTGATCCTTTTCTATTCACATAACTCTGTTCTACAAGGACTACAGGTACAGATCGCAATAGGTAACCGTTCGTCAGTAAAATCATAATCAAATAACTTTTTCATTCGAGATTTGTGTTTCTCAGACACTTTAAACGTTTTTTTCGTCTTCCAAAGAAATAATGGGCACACTTTTTTGCGGTTTTTTTAAATGAGGTTTTGCAACATGTGGCATTTTGTCAAAGAAAATATTACTCTGAACAACAAAAATCAATGACAGATATTTTCAAAGTGACAAAAAAACATATAAGAAACCAAAAAATAAGAAAAGAGAGGTCATTTAAAATTCGATTAAAATTGAATAAATTCGTTTTGCAAGAATTTTATCATTTAAAATATAAAAACTTTCATAGAACTGTGGGTAATAATTTTACATAAATATTTCATAAGACTTTTTCACCCTATTTTTTATGTAAAATAACCCTCGTGTACCATTGAATGACTAGACTCTCAGGTTGAACTTGGTTGAGCCTCACAGTGTAATGGACGCTCCCTGAGCCAAAACAATAAATATTAGTTTCTTAAAGATCGAAATAAAATCTATTCTCTTATGAAAATTTTATGTGTACTAAAAAAAGAACATAATTCAAAAATAGACTTTGAGACTACCTGTCTTTCCGGATACGATTTTATTTTTATTAAACTTTGTAAGAGATATTTTTCCTGGGTCATATTTTCCGCGGTAATGGTCGAACCCAATTTTCAAATGATGGACTGGGATAGAAAATGAGGCGTGTTTTGAGCTTCGACGAATCGAAAAAAGCGTGGCTGGCCTCGATTCAGTCGCCTCTGTAAAATTGCACGGATGTATACACCCGTACAAAGTATCTATTTACACATCTACATGAAGTATCTCTACACTCTCTACAAATGCTCACAGATCGTAGAAGTACAAGTATACACTTCTTTATGATACATCCTCCATCGAGAACGTAATCAGAATGTGCGAAACAGGTAGATGAAAGAAAAAAAATAATAATAGACGACCATTGTGTTTTGCACACTTATATCTGAAGTCGAGGCCCTGAGTTTCAATCTTTTTTTCTTTATAAGAACGATTTAACCCATTTTTCATTATCAACGAATACAATGAAATCAACTCGCGGCGACCCCAGATTGATCTGAAAAAAATCTTTAGAGCCTTCCACAATGGGGCAGAATCGTCAAAACACGGCCAAAAGTCCAATTAATTATGTTTACCATATAAACTTAAAATTCTTAAAGTTACGTTTTAATATAACCAGTCAACCATTTAGCATAATATTTTTAATTAGCATTAACTCTTAACATGTTCATGGCTGCCGCAGACTAATGTACTTGAAAAAAGTGCAAAAAGTGACTAATTTAAGCCGAAAAGTGACTAAAAGTGACTACTATTCGCACAAAAAATTAGATGAAATTCTATTGCTGAATTCAGGATCGAATACCAAGGTTACAATTGCTATAATTAATTTTGCAAGTGATGTTGAGACAAATTGTAAAATTTATTTTATCACATGCTAAATATGGGCCATTCCATTTTATTTCGCCGAAGTCGGTTGCGGCCTAATTTTTCAAAATTAGGATACTTACTAATTAAAACTCAATGTTTTTTTAACTTATTTATTATGTCAAATTAATAAATTACTTCATTTTTATTTAGAAATTTAACTTACAAAATCCAAAGGCATAGAAAAATGTCAATTTATGCATTATAGACTACAGAAAAACTCCAATTCTACACTGAAAAATTAATTGAATCAAATATGATGTATTCAACAGTCCTTAAATAGAAGAATTCAAATTGGAACACTTGAACAATTGAATCGTGCAATATTTAAAAAATTAAAACTAAACTGCAAAAGTAACTTTATTGGGAAATAATGAACGAAAATTGTGTTTCAACAACAACTAAAATATAACCATTTTTCAGCACTTTCACAGTCTTATTCAAAGCATTCTGCTTAGTTTCATAACATTTAAACTTTCTCGTAAGCTTCATTTTTGGTCAGATTTCAAGAGATATCAAACAATTTAAAAGATCCAGTCACTTAGAATATTTCTATTTTTATAAAAAAAAGAAATACTATATTATAACTTAAAATTCTTAAAATTATGATTTGCTTTCTAAAATATTTAGTCCGTTTATTATAATTATGGTATATTGCTGCTCTCATTTACAAGAAAGGATTCGTTAATCTAATAAAAAAAAAATCTATTCAATTTATAACTTAATAAATCCGAAAATAAATTGTTTTTACTTGTCAATAGTGAATTATGATTCAAGCAATAAAAATATATTTTCAAATAGAAACTTAAAAATTTTGCGAACGTGAATTTATAATATGTAGATTCAAAATTTTGAAAATATTTGAAAACAATAAAAATTCTAAAACAATTCAAGGATTTCGTTAAATTTCAACAGATTTCAAGAGATTACAAAAGATTTAAGAAATTTTACAGTCATTTAGAATATTTATATTTTTTTATGTATAAAAAAAGAAAAACTGCATTTGAACAAATCGTTTTTACTTGTCAATAATCAATTATGACTGAAGCTATAAATGTATATTTTAAATAGAAACTTAAAATTTTGCCAAATTATAACAATAATTTCAACACTTCATTCTAAAATACGAAAATTTTCATTTTGAAATTTGACACTGGAGGGTTTTTTCATTTTCTCGAATGAATAACTCGTAGGGATAAAAATGAAAAGATTCAGGATTTTTAACTTAAAAATTGAATTTTTAAATATTAAGTCAACTTCAACTCAGTCATTACCTCGTTTAACCAAACCTCAAAATAGCAATCTTTTGGGCTATTTTGAAAATTGATATTTAGGTGAAAAATGTTCAGGACTTAAGCAAAATTTTCAGGGGGATTAAATGAAGACCTGACTTACATATAATATGAGTCCTGGATTTTTAATTTTTCTCCCTATCATCCGCGAAAATGAACAACACCTCCAAAGTGTGGAATTTTGAAACGAAAATTTTCATATTTCAGCATCAAAATTTGAAGAAAGGGCTACAACTGTGAAAAGTCTGACCAAAAATGAACCCTACGAGGTAAGTTTTATTTTGAAAAACTAAACACAACGATTTCGGTAAGACTATGAAAGTGCTGAAAAATAGTTACGTTTTAGTTCTTGTTAAGGAACAATTTTCATTTATTATTTCACAATGAAATTACTTTTGCACACGTTAAATAAAAGTTTAAAGACTGTAGAATACGTCTGATTTGATTGAATTTAATTTTACACTGAAGAATTTGATATTTTCTTTATTCTATAATGCATCAAATTTTTTTTTTATTGTACCGCAACTGCACTAAATCAGAAGGTATCCTTTTTACCGCAATGTTATTTAATTAATACGAAAATTTCTATCAACATAAAAAAATAAAAGACTGTTAGAATCATGGATGATTTTGTTGGAGATCAAATTCATACCTTCAGAATTAGTGTGTTATTTTACAATAGGAACTATAAAACCGGAAAATCATAAACTAAAATAATTTAATTTTCAATATTGAATAGCATTCTCATAATACAGATTACTACATAGATTTCATACATGAATTACTTAGATTTTTCAATACTAATAGTGACTTTTTTCGAAAAAAGTGACTAAAAGTGACTTAAGTGACTGTGTGGCAGCCCTGCATGTTTTTTAGTTGAAGAAAGACGACACTATAATAGTTATTTATTCGCAGATTTTCTATCTCCAGTTTTAACAGCTTCACACTCAATATTAAGACAAAGAAAATTATTAAATCTTGTAGGATTAGTAAGAGCCGAAATATTTCTGTAAGATAAGCCATACTTTCGAAACTTCCATGCAAAATTAGTGGAATAAGAATAATTTTAAAATGTGTACGCAAGTGATACAGCAAGAACATATAATATGAGTTTTTAAAAAGTCAAAAAAGATCAATGTGATCTTTTTAGAAATCAGTTCCTTATGATCCCTATTTTAATCCCCGAAAAAATGTTTTGCGATTTTTTACGGTATTCAAAGTTATTCTGAAAATTTCATTAAAATTAACTTTCAAACGAATTAAAAAAATATATCAACTCCATTATATTTTCAAAAAGTGACAAAACTCACAAAACAGAATCAAATGAGATAACTTATTTTTTGCACTAACCTTTATTATTATAAGAGTAATTTTATGAGGTAAAAATTACATTTTTACTATCAAAACTGTAGATTTCATATGATGCTAATGTGAATTTATACTTCCTTAAGGTAAGCACTTCATTCATAATATTAAAATTCATTCTTTATTTCAATTTTTATATTATTTAATCCTTTAAAATCTTAACATGTATTTTTAAATATCCTAAATATATGATTAATATATGAAACTGTGTTTTAAAAATTTGTTAAATAGTTACTTTTCCCCCACTTACAATAATAAAATAATATATAATATAACATAATATATACCTATAAATAATAATTTTCTGCAAATACTATAATTTCTTGTGTAACTATCCGATATTTCGAATTTTAATTTTTAATGCGAAATTTGTAAAGAGAGACCCCAAAAACTCCCGTTAACAAATTTCTATGCAATTCTCATATTTTTTTGTAAATCTGTCTGCAATTTTGCATCCGCCATTTTGGATTTTGTATTTTTAATACGGAATACAGAATAAGCGACTTCAAAGACATATAATAACTGACTTTTTGTTACATTTTAGTTAATTTGTGGTTTTTTGGGCGCATTTTGAGGATTCTGGCCCACTGACTCACTTTCTAAAATATAAGAAATTAAGTCTTTCAATTTAGAAATAAATGAACATGAAGGCGGCCGAACTTAAATGTTCTAAAAATAAAGGTCTATTCGATTATTTTTGTATGATCCAAATTCGGAAGTTTTGGAACTCAATCAAGTTTGTACAATTAAAATATTTTTTAAAAACTTTTGCAACTGTTTTTTAATTTTAAATAGGCATTCTGTATGGAGAAAAATTAAAATTGAGCAACAGAAGATTGCACAAATTCATTTTTGAGAATTAAAATCAAATAATTTTTAATTAAAAACTTTGAAATCAAAAAATTTCAAAATTGAAGTGTTTCAAATTAAAAATTATGGGTACGAAAAAAACAGGAAACGGCAAAAAATATTTAAGTAACTTTCAAGAATTGCAATATTATTATTGATGGTATCATTTAAGAGACAGAAGGTTATTCACGTAAAAAATGTTAAACATACAAATATTATTTATTCAAAAAATTTCATTTTTAATCGAACTTTTTTCTTATCGCTTATTACCAATTTTTCAACAATCATGGATCGAATCCATTTCAAAACAGGCTGGTCCTACATTTCAAGTCAAAGAATCTCTCAGCGACAAAATATGTTGTTTTTAGGGGAAATTAGGCGAAACGTATTTTTCTGATAAGAGGACAAAAAATTTCCAGGAGATTTTTTTTGCATAAAATCGAATGCTCGCATTTTTCTCGGAAACAACAAAAAATACAACAAAATTTTGAGACAAAAGTTTGCACATCTATAAAAGTTCTACAAAAAATTCCTCGTCCTCTTTTGTGATATCTTGCATCGTTTACGAAAAAAAAAATCGAAAATTATATTTTTGGGGGGAAAAAAATTCTCCCGGCTTAGAAAATGGTTTAGCCCGCATAAAGCTCACAGGATGCCTTCCTCATTGTATAAGCAGAAACTTTCAAAAAATATTGCACGAGATAAAAAGGTGAGGTTTTCCAGAAAAGCTTCTTTTGTTTTCAAAATTCGAAAAAAAAGACGGAAATTTTCAGCAAAATCCCACATTTTTATTTTTTACAACATTTGAAACAAAAATTTCTGGTAATATAGGGAAGGTATCCTATCAGTTTTATGTGGACTAAACTATTTTTGTGGTCGAAAGAAATTTTTTTCCTAAAAATATGATTTTTGAATTTTTTTTGTAGAACTTTTCTAGATGTGCGAACTTTTATCTCCAATTTTTCTTTGTATCTTCCTTTGTTTCCGAGAAAAATGCGAAAATTCGATTTTATGAAAAAAAAAAATCTGCTGCAAACAAAAATGGTTTAGCCCGCATAAAACTCACACGATTTCTTCCTTATAGAAGACCAACTTCAACAAAAAATTGACCGAAAATATAAGTGTGGGTTTTTCGTGAAAATCGACTTTTTTATATTTTCAAAGAAATCGTCGCCACTTTGTTGATTTTCAAATTTTTTCAAATTTTCCGACGGATATCGTAAGAGGGCGGTAAAACTCACTAGAATTCAAAAACAAAATTGGAATATCTAAATCAGGGCAAAAACTATAGAATTTCAAACAAAAAATTTGTGGTTTTTTGAAAAATAGACGTCAAAATTTAAATACTCGTAACTTCGTGGAAAAATTGTTGTTCTCTAATCAGAAAAATACATGTCACCTAATTTCCTATACAGGTAAGAAACATGTCTGATTTGAAATGGATTCGATCCATGGAATTGTAATGATCGATAGCTTAATTTCTCGAGAAGAAAATTATGTATCTACAACTTAACCTCATCCAATTTTTGAAAATAAATTTTTTAATGTTTGAAATCATTAAATAATAATTTTTCAATAAAAAAAATAAATAAATTACCATATTTTACAAGAAGTTATTTATTTAAAAAAATTAGATGATGTCATGTTGTGGAGAATCTTTTTTCTCAGAAAATAAGCTATCATACGATTCCGTTGAAATGACTTCAACCCAAAGGTGCAAACACCAAGAATGTTTCTCTTGATTTTGTATCTGGGATGTCTTACAAGTATTTTTTACATTCTCATCAGAGAAGGTATTAGATTTGTGTAAAATTTGACCTC
>JAUMHM010000078.1:35851163-35867080 GCA_032362435.1 Melikaiella ostensackeni | reverse complement strand
TTTACAATTTTATATACTTTGGGTCAATAAAAAACGATGTCTTTCAAAAAACCAGCAAAGATGTCATTTAACAATCAAAATTGTTCTTTTTACGAAGACGCATAAGCTTTCTCACGAACATTTTTTGGTAGGAGGCATAGTTTGTATTTTGAGTATGGAAAATGATATTGGAATATTTTTATTTTGATTTTTGAGCCAAACGACGCAGGAGAAGAAAAAAAGGCAAAAGAGTAGAATTTGTGCTTTTAAAAAGTCAAATAAAATTGACGTTACTTAAAATAATTATATCGAGAACAAGAAATAAAAAAAAAAGTAAATTATGATGAAATCGAAAAATTAAATTTTTCAAGAAAAAAAAGTAATTTTAAAAATTATTAATGGTTTTTTTCTGTAGTAATTTTTCCAAGTGACAGTTTTGCTCCCTTCACTTCTTTGATATCTCGCTTCGTTATCGAGAAAAAGTGGGTATTTCGAATTTTTTTAATTGAAAATAGATTTTATTGAGAAATAGTTGTAAAACATCCCAGATACAAAATCAAAAGAAACATTCTTAGTGTTTGCACCTTTGGGTTGAAGTCATTTCAACGGAACCGTGATCAGTCACTGTTATCCCATCATTTTTTTTTAATTTCCAATAAGCAATAAGAAAAAAAATTCGTACAAAAATTTATTAAATAGTTTCCTCCAGACCATTTTTTCTCGCCCATAATTTCTTAAGCATTTAGTCAAAATTTACGAATTTCAAATTTCTCTATTTTAAACAGGATGAACAATATTGTGAATTGAAAGCATTTCAAAACAGAAAAATTTCAAAGAGTAGAGTTAGAAATTGAAAAATTTCAGATTGAACAATCTCAAGTTTAAAATGTTTCAAAATTACGTGTCAATTGAAAGTATTTTAATCTGAAAATGTTCATATTTAAAATATTTTAATCTGAATAGGTAAGAATGTAAAATTTTGAAATTGAAAGCCTGAATAATTGAACAATTTTACATTTAAAGCATTCAAAATTGAATGATTTTTAATCGAAAGCCTTTGAAGTTCAACAATTTTAAATTAAGAGAAATTCAAAATGAAAAATTAAGCACGTAAATTTTATGCAGTATACTAAACAACAAAAAATGTGAAAATTGCCAAAATTTCAAATGAAGCGTTTTAAATTAATTTTATACGAAATCTTTAACATCGATTTCTTTTCAATTACAAACATTTAATATTGGAAATTGCAAAAGCGAATCTTGATAGATTGGAAAATTTCAAACAAAAGCTTTCGAAATTGCAAAATTTTTTTAAAAAAACTTATAAAATATCAAAAATTCAAAATTGCAATCTTCAAACTTCAAACATTTTAAACCTGAGCAATATAAAATTAAAATACATAAATTTACATATGGGTAACAGAAAATTGACCATTTTAATTTGAATCGGTCGAAGATTAAAAATCTCAAATATCAAACCCTTATATTAATAATATTACTTTAAAAAAGAAAGGTTTTGCTGAAATCGAGCAAAAATCCCTATTTCTGAATAAAATTCATTTCCCGATTTCCCGCTGACTAGTTTGAAAGCAAATAAAAAGATTCAGAAGTCTTCTTTTCTTATTTGAGCAAAAAAATACTTCGCTTTAATAAGTTCAAAACTATTACAGAGTTCATTTAGTAGAAACTTTCAGTTTTAAAACTTTCTTTCCACAAATTACAGAGCAAGATCAGGAATTTGATGGGATGCGTTATCGAACAACCTTGGTTGGCAAGTGATCCATACACCTGTTTCATAAAACAATTTCAAGGTTCTATCTATTTTAAAATATAATTTTTCGGTAAAACAAAATAAAAATACTGAAATAATTTAAAAAATACATTTTTAACTAAAGATTAAAAGGACTTGCGACCAGAAAAAATATTTTCTATAACCAATATTAAAATACTATTAAATCGCTTACGTCATCTTCCAAACAATATTATCTGAGATGAAATCATTTTAATTCCATTTTAATTCAGCATGATTGACTCACCTCTGCGAAGAATTCCGTCATGAAATCTTCGGGTCCTCCCACCGGGACCTGAACGTCGTCGGCCACATCGTCTTCGTCAGACTGGGCCTGAAAATAAAAAAGGCAAAAAATTAAATCAAGAATCATTCCATGTATCATTATAAAGCTCGCAAATTGTACAGGGTCGCTACAAAATTTCCAATTCCAAATTCCGTGACTTTCCCTGACTTTTGCCTAACCAATTTTTCATTCTTTCTGACCGATATAAATTTTTCTTTCAAGCAAAAAAACAACCTACACCTAGCCAGACTTCGAAGTATTCTCTGGAACTAATAAAAATATCAAAATCTATCTTTCTAAAGAAAAAAGTATCCTCAAAATTAAAAATTAAAAGTATTAAAAAAGTAGCCTTTTTAAATCAGTAAAAAATGAGCTTTTTAAATAAAAAGTAATGTAAAAAGTACTTTAAACTAAAAAAAGAAATATTTAAAAGAGAAATTGCTTTCACAATTTTCTGTATGTAAATAATAACTGCGCCGAAGACTGCGTCTTCCATTGGATGACCAGAAATGACGAATTTTCAACCAAATAAATGAATTTTTAACAAATAAGTACCATTTTCAACCAAAAAAATTAGTTTTGAACAAAGAAGTTCAACTTTCAACCAAGTCGTTGAATTTTCGACCAGAAAAATTTTTAATTTGAAATCAAAAATAGTTGAGTTAAACCTAAAAAGACTAATTTTCAACAAAATAGTTGAATCCTCAACAAAAACAGATTAATTTTCAATCAAACAGTTGAATTTTCAAGCAAAACAGGTGATCAGAAGAAACTTCTGCCAAAAGAGATAAAGTTTGAAACCAAAAAGACGAAATTTAACACATGAGTTGAATTTTCAACCAAAAAAGATTTTTAAGTCAAGAAGGAAAAACAATTTCAACTAAAATGATGAAGTTTCAAGCCAAAAGGACGAATTTTCTTTAAAGCAGTTGAATTTTCAACCAAAAAGTCAATTTCCTACCAAATAGTTCAATTTTCAGCACTAAAAAGACGAACTTTCAAAAAAATCGTTGAACTTTCAACCAAAAAGACGAGTTTTCAACCAAACAGTTGAATTTTTAACCAAAAACGATGATGAGAAGAAATTTCTACCAAAAGAGATCAAGTTTCATACAAAAAAAAGGAAATCTATCAAAACAGTTGAATTTTCAATCAAGAAAGATTTATCAGTCAAGAAAGATAAAAAATTTCAACTAAATTGTTGAAGTTTCAAGCCAAAAAACGAATTTTCTACAAGCAGTTGAATTTACAGCCCAAAAATATGAATTTTGAAGAAAAAAGAGTTAATTTTCAACCAAATAGTTCAAATTTCTACCAAGAAAAAGTTGAACTTTCAATCCCAAAAAGACAAATTTTTAACAAAAGAGTTGAACTTTCAACCCAAAATGACAAATTTTCAACAAAACAGTTGAAATTTCAACCAAAAAGACGAATTTTCAAACAGAAAGACGAAACTCAACTAAAATGACGAATGTTCAACACAGAAAAAATTAATTGTTAACTGTTGAAAATTCAAGAAAAAAAACGACGACCCGTTTTCGAAAAAATCGACTTTTTTCAAAATTTTTATTTTATGGATTAAAATGTTTATTTATCAAAATCACATGTAAAATTATGTAAATATAACATTTTTAACACTTGTTTTAATATAAAATTCGCTTTTTTCTTGAATTTTCAACAGTTGAATTTCGAATTAAAAACAAGTGTTAAAAATGTTAAATTTACGTGAGAATTTGATTTAATAAATTCGCATGTTTCTTAGATTTTCAACAGTTGAATTTCGAATTAAAAGCAAGAGTTAAAAATGTTAAATTTACATAAATTTATATGAGAATTTAAAAAATAAACGTTTCAGTCCATAAATTTTTTTTGAAAAAGCTGATAAATGAGTGATAAATGTATAGTACTATATATACCACGCCTTCTCATTTTGAGATTTTTTAAGAAAGCCCTTGACTTTTCCATTTTGATTGATTTCTTTCTTTTTTTTGGGTAGAGTAGTTTTATTAGGCATAACTTTCTTTTATTTTTTTTTTATTTAAAAAAAAACTGAAATTTGTTAGAACGATCAATAATTTTTATATCACTTTACTGAAAAAGGTAGCAAAAAAAGTAGTTTTACATTGAAAAAAGTAGCCTTGCCTAAAAAAAGTAGCAAAAAAGTAAAAAAATGCGGAACTTCGAAGTCTGCCTAGGTGATTAATAATGTGAATGCAAAAAGAAAGGTGTGTTTTTAAATTTATCTTAGACATTTTTAGTGACAACATCAGGGGTGTTCTTTTTTTTACGAAAAAATCATTTTTTTCTCGAAAACGGCAGATCATAACGCAAAATAATACAGAATATAAAAGGTGCGGCTCATTAAAATGAGTTTTTTTTTTATTATAATCTTTCTTTTAAATTATTATGTATACTTAAGAAAATACGTGAAAAAGTGTTATACAGAAGTGTTAGTCATCTATTCCACTCACTGACAGGTCTTTAACATACATTTAAATTATTTTTCTGGTCTTAAAAAAATAATTTATACAAGCCAATTTTTCAAAAATAGTAATTTTACATGTTCATATGAATTGTGTTTTAAGAACCTAAAAATAGTGCCACCAAAAAACTCTACGCGTGGAAAAATTATTATTTTATTATTATAATATTATTATTATTATTATTATTAAATAAAAACTTTTCTAATATTGAAATCCTTTAAAGTTGAATTATTTTACTTTAAATCGTTTAAAATTAATAACTGTCAACTTATGATTTATAATTTTCAATATTCAAAAGTGTCAGTTAAAATAAATTTACAAAATGAAACTAACAATTATAAAAGAAATTATCAACTATTTGTACTTTCAATTTTGAACAATTTCAAACCATATAGTTTTGAACGCTTCAATTTTAAATCATTTGATTTTAAAAACTTAATTTGGAATTTCCATTATAATTAAAAGATTGATTTTTTGAAGTATTGAATTAGACATTGTTCAATTTGAAACGTTTTCATGTACCTGAAATTCTGAACGTTCAAATGGACGAAATATTTTTCCCCACTTATATTTTATTCATAAATATTGTTCAAACTACAATTTAAAATAATGTATTATAAGTACCTTTCGATAATCTATTATTTCCAATATAAATGAACAAACATTTTAGCACTGTTTCTAGTTTACAAAGCCACCAGTAAAAAATATGAGCCTGAAGTTCCCAACGTTTACAAAACACGAAAAAAAAATTTAATTTTTGAAAAGTCAAATTTTTGCCACCGATTGTGGAAGAATTTCATGCCAAACGTAGCCCAAAAAAGTTTCATCCCTCTAGTACATGTGGAACCCTCCCTTAATCCACACCTAAAGTTTCAAAAATTCAGTAAAAATACACTAATTATAAAAGTCAAAATTTTTTCACTGATTATGGCAAAACTTCATGCCAAAAGTACCTGAAAAAAGTTTTATCCCTCTAGCACATATGGAACCCTCCCTTAGTTCTCCCCTAAAGCTTCAAAAATTCAGTAAAAATACACTAATTATAAAAGTCAAAATTTCTTCACTGATTATGGCAAGATTTCATGCCAAAAGTACCTGAAAAAAGTTTCATCACTGTAGCGCATGTCGAACCCTCCCTTAATTCACCCCTAAAGATTAAAAATTTCAGTAAAAATACACTAATTATGAATGTCAAAATTTCTTCACTGATTATGGCAAGATTTCATGCCAAAAATACCTGAAAAAAATTTCATCACTGTAGCGCATGTGGAACCCTCCCTTAATTCACCCCTAAAGATTTAAAATTTCAGTAAAAATACACTAATTACAAAAGTCAAAATTTCTTAACTGATTATGGCGAAACTTCATGCCAAAAGTACCTGAAAAAAGTGTGATCCCTCTAGCACATGTGGAACCCTCCCTTAATTCACCCATAAAGTTTCAAAAAATCAGTAAAAATACACTAATTATAAAAGTCAAATTTCTTAACTGATTATGGCAAGATTTCATGCCAAAAGTACCCCCAAAAATTTTCATCCCTCTAGCACATGTGGAACCCTCCCTTAATTCGCCCCTAAAATTTCAAAAATTCAGTAAAAATTCACTAATTTCAAAAGTCAAAATTTTTTCACTGATTATGGCAGCAATTCACGTCAAAAGTATTTCGAGAGAGATTCATCGCTCTAGCGCATATGGAACCCTCCTTTAATCCACTCTTGAAGTTTCCAAAAAACGAGAAGACGAAAAATAAAATATTTGGAAAGTCAAAATTTTTTCACTGATTATGGCAGAATTTCATGGCAAAAATTAGTGTATTTTTACTGAATTTTTGAAACTTTGGGGGTGAATTAAGGGTGGGTTCCACATGTGCTAGAGGAATGAAACTTTTTTGGGGTACTTTTGGCATGAAATTTCGCCATAAGCAGTGAAAAAATTTTGACTTTTTAGAAATTCAATTTTCTTTTCGTTTTTTGTAAACGTTGGGAACTTCAGACTCATCAAAAAATTTCGTGCATTTGAACGTTCAGAACATCAAGTACATAACGTTTTCAATTTGTCATTGTCGATTAATTATGAATATACGAATTTTAAATTATTTCGAATTATTTGAAAATATGTAATCTTGTTTTGGATGGTCAATTAATGGTATTCAAGTAAAAATTGCAATTAAAAGGATGAAATTGAGAAAAGCCATGATTCTATTGTATTACCAAAACACTTTTATAAATACAAAAGTATCTCAATTAAATATTAGATTTTTTTTCTCTTTCACGACACTGATGATTCAATCATGATGTCAGATTTCCATTTTTCTATTTTTTTTATAGTGAATGGAACTTTATTGTATGTATAGATAATCGAGATAAAAAGATATGATATCACTCATATCCTGAATAATTTTATTCAGAATGGCCAGGAATACAAAACTTTTAAAAACCCAAAAAATAATTGAAAGTTTTTTTTTCACATAACATCGGACTTTGCCGAGTATATAAAAATAAATGTAAAAAGGTATAAAATTCCAAATGAAAAGTCGGACCTTTTTACCAGTTTTGGGACTTTAGGGTCACAATTAATAAAATGGTTTCACACTTTTTATAATTTTCTAAATTTCAAAAATGGTGGATATAATATGGTGAACATTTGTAATTTTGTTTTAAAATTTTTGTTAGCAAAAATCATACATGCACATTGCTCATAGCTGCACAAGTATAGATTGTGGCGCGGATTTTTGAATATCACAGGTTTCTATTTGAAAAAAAAAATAATCGCAGCTTCGAAAAAAAGGGGAAAAATGTCAAAAGTTCTCAAATATAGGAATTTTAGGGGATTTTGAGAAAAATCGGTGAAAAAAGGGGGAAAATATGGAAAAAGGGGGACTGACTGTGATACCTGAATAGTACAATTTTTTCGAGTTTCGAATTTCAATTTTAAAAGTATCAATGTGATTAAAATTTCAAAATATGTAGTGAACTTCTTAGAGAAGCGGAAAAAAGTCGATTAGTCGCTTTTTTCTTCCAAAAGTCGCACGATCCGAGCCCTGCAACTCTTGATAGTAGATAGGGAAATCGTCAAGGACGAACGATTCCGAATCGTAGCGGATTACTAAGGCGAAAATAAAGAGGAAAGGATGAAGTGGAGCATGAATTAAGTATTCCCAACACGTCTGCAGAAGATACGAGACGAGATGCAGCAATTCGATATTTTAAAAAGGAAGAGCTCAGAAAAATTGAAAGAGAAAAACTAAAAGAAAAATTAAATTAAACTCTACGTCTAATACTCGATCAGAAAGATAATTAGAAAATTTGAATGATGCGATTATGCCGGGAATGTGAAAAGTTGAGCAAAGACTGGAAAATTTTCACTTTCAAGCCTTCCCACGCTCATCTTAGCCATCATTATTCCAAGCTAAAGGCATTGTTCGCATTTTATTTCTCAAAAGGTTATCCAATCCTGAACTTTAATATGAGCGGAAATAGATAATTTTATAAATAAGAATTTTTGTAGAAGATGATTTTAGAACCAAACGATAATTTGAACAGTTTTAAAAATTTTGCTACAACGGATTATTCCATTGTGAACTTCAATATGAAAGAAAGATGATAAAATTTGCAGGGATCACAGCGGTTCAGTAGATCAATTTTAGGCAAAAAGGGGAATTCTTTCCGCAAAAAAAGGAATTTCACTTTTTATTATAAACTTTTTATTTAGCAAGTTTTCTAGTCATTTTTGTGCCTCTAACATTTTTTTAGCTAGCTTTGAAAAATCTGTTGAACACTTCAGCACTTTTTACTGATGAAAATACATTAGAAAAAAATCGAAAAGATCGAAGATTGAAAAATATACTTTAAAAAAACACAGAATTGAGAAATGCTCATGTTTAAATTTGTTTAAATGTATTTTTTTAAGTATGTAAGCTAGAAAGAAATAATTTTAAAAACACAAAAATTACTTTTTGAAAAGCCTACTTTGTCTGTTTTTGTTTTCTTGGACTTTAAAATTGTTTTCTAAAGTATTTTTATCAGTTGAAAGCTCTCAGATGTTCAAAACATTTTTAAATCTTAGCTTAAAAAAGAACGTACAATGTATTTTTTTTTTTTTTAAATTTGGTTGAAATAATAACTATTACATTTTTTATTGAGAATTCGTCATTGTTGATTGAAAATTTAAGTACTTGATAGAAAATTCATCTTTTTTAGTTGCCAATTTAATTATTTTGTTGAGAAATCAATAATTCTGTTAAAAAGTCATCCTTTCTGGTTAAAAACTTGTCTTTTTGGGTTGAAAATTCAAAAACTTTGGTAACAAATTCTACTATTTGGTCAAAAATGGACTTTTTTGTTGAAAATTCATATTTTCGTGTTAAAAATAAAACTGCTTTATAGAAAATTCGTCTTTGTGACTTGAAATGCAACTATTTGGTTGAAAATTAACATCTTAAATTAACATCTGAGGATTTAACTGTTTTTTGTTTTAAATTCGTATTTTTTGGTTGAATTCAACTATTTTTTTATTTAAAATTAATATCTTTTTTGGTTGAAATATCAACAGTTACAATTTTCATTGAGGATTTGTCATTTTTGATTGAAAATTCAACTGCCTGGTTGAAAATTCATCTTTTTGGTTTAAAATTCAACTATTTGCTTGAAAATTCATCTATTTGGTTTAAAATTCCACTGTTACGTTGACAATCAAAATCTTTTTTGGTTAAAATATCAACTATTATATTTTTCAATCAGAATTCGTCTTTTTTGTTGAAAAATCTAACTACTTGATTGAGAATTCAACAATTTTGTTAAAAAGTCATCCTTTATGGTTGAAAATTCTTATTTTCGTGTAAAAAATTCAACTCATTTGTAGAAAATTCGTATTTGTGGCTTGAAAATGCAATTGTTTGGTTGGAAATTCATCTTTTTTAGTTGAGGATACAACTGTTTTTTTTTCTTTTAAATTCGTCTTTTCCGGTTGAATTCAACTATTACATTTTCATTGAAAATTTGTCTTTTTTTATTGAAAATTCAACTAATTGCTTAAAAATTCATCTATTTGGTTTAAGATTCCACTGTTATGTTGAGAATCAAAATCTTTTTTGGTTGAATTCAACTATTTTTTATTTTAAATTAACATCTTTTTTGGCTGAAATATCAACTGTTACATTTTTCTTCAAGACTTTGTCATTTTTGATTGAAAATTCATCTTTTTGGTTGTAAATTCAACTATTTGCTTAAAAATTAATCTATTTTGTTTAAAATTCCACTGTTATGTTGAAAATTAAAATCTTTTTTGTTTGAAATATCAACTACTTGATTGACAATTCAACAATTGAGGAAATATTTGAAATTGGTATCATCAAAAAGAATCTCTTTCAAAGCGTCTTGTTTTCTAATGTCTTGAATTTCTGTTAATGATTCTTGAAAGAATAATCGAAACTTTGTAAAAGAAAGGGGAAAATTGAGTAAAAATTCTCGATTTTAGGTGTTTTAGGAGATTTTTTTCAAATTTAAGGGGGAAACGGGGATTAGGTAAAAAAAGGACGGACTGTGATCCCTGTATTTGAAATTAAAACATACCCAGATAAGTTTATAAGGCATTTTCACAAGTTTTAACACGAATCACTTTTTTTTCCAAGAAGGAAGAAACGAAGCGAATAAGAAGTTAATTTTTCTCAGCGATGACGAGCAACACATGAGGATCAAAAGAGTCCTTGTGACTAATGTACGGGTGCAGGTGATGTGAATAGTTCACCAGCGATTACTTAGTGCTTATTTCATGCGAATGTTCTAACTACATGAAGGAAAGACCTTCACAAGAGTGTAAATTCATTTTAAAAATATATTCTAAAGATCATTTTTAGAGTGAAATTCATTTTTAGTAAACTGGAGATTAAACAAGCTACCAAATTACCAATTAGAGTTTAGAAGAGTCTCCATTTAAAAATTCTATTAAAATTTAAGAAAATCGAAGAGGATTGAGCTGCACAGTCATTGAATTCAGAAAGTGAAATTCCTATATAAAGGATTAAATAAAAAGCTTTACTGACTTCCAAAGAGGATAATAATTTATAAGCATTCTACAGGTTGGCGTGAAAGATCTGGCAGCGTAATCCTGGACTTTGTCATTTCCACAAAACTTTCAACCCTGTCATCAATGTTGTATTCTAAATTTTTTTCTCGATCGTGTTAAACACGTCTTAGCCTAATTGATAATGAATCCTTGGTTGGCTGCCTGATGAGATTAGTTTCTAATAGGAACACATTTGTCAAGCTAAAATAAAAAAAGATTCTTGTTGCTATTGTTTTTTTAAATTTTAAATATTTTTAAGAATACTAAACATATAATTGTTCTTTACGGTTTGTAAAGTTAAATTAGAAGTTGTTGAATTATGAAAAGAATTTAAAGGTCTTGTGAATATTTTCAAAATTAATTAAATGATGGATGGGAAATTTAAAGGTGAAATCTAAAACTTTATTAGCTACTTCAAAGTTAGTTTAAGCTCTCTCGAAATTTTAAATAACATTGTTGCAACAAGCCATAAAAGGTAAAGTGTAACTGATGTCATTCAGAGAGAACAGGTCACTAGCCAGACGATTAAACCAAGTCCGAACCGAGATCCAAGTGACAAATAGGCAAACGTAACGGCTGAATAGTTACGGAACTGAGAAGGAATAAACAACTAGCTTATTGTACCCTTGGAGTTAAATTGAATAAATTGACTAAAAAATGTGGATTATTTATTCGTTAAAACTCGATTCTATATTAAATTATTCATTTACAAACATAATTTCATATTGTATCAATTTTAAAATTAATCTGATTCCTCGATATTTGAAAAGGAGTTAACTTTTACGAAGTTCAGTATTTTAAAAAAAGCTTGAGATGATGAATAATACTTTGAGAAGATAGGTTAATAAATAAAACTTCTCGCGTAGAAAATGAAATAAAATTTAATCTGATACTCCGGAAGTAAAATTGACACATGCAAAAAATAAATTTTATAGTAAAATTCTAAAGCATTATTTAATTATTTTCTTTTTTGGGTTAAGATTCTTCCTTTGGCAGAAACGTAAGTTATTAAATATTTCAAATTTTTAATTCGAAATGGAACAAACCTCGTCACATAAATTTAATGAGTTCTTTCCCAGTTTCTCTAATTAAATTTGAAATACAAACGGCTTCAAATTTACGTTTACATTTCTACTTTTACCTTTGAATTAGACTCGGCAAAAGAAAAATACATTTTGTCATTTCAGCTTTTGGCAAATATTTTATATAATACATAATTTTAAGTGATTAGAATTTATTTTTGGGCAAAATATTCTGTAGTATAGCTTTCTTTCTATGCAAACTTCATAAGAAAATCAATCATACTTTTAAACAAATAGTTTCTATAAATAAGACAAATAACTCAGAATATAAGAAATATTGACAAACTTTGTTTGTTATCAATTTACCATTTGTTTCAACTTTAGAGTCTCTTGTAATAATTAGTTTGATAACTATGAATAAAACACATTTAAGAAATAGATGATATGGAGAAAAAGATAATGCGGTAATTTTAAATATCTTTCAGAGGTGTGAACCGCTGTTAAACGACAGCAATCTAACTGTTCTTTTTTCAAATATTTAAAACTAGAATGAAAATGAAAGATGGTCACTTAGATGTCAGAGAAAGTTTCGAATATGTCCCGATTTTCAAAAAATATTTCCGGAGATGGAAAGATGAGAAAGAAGTAAAAAAAATTCTTTAAAAAGTAGAAAGTGACCGAAAGCCTTTTCAACACATAAAAAACATGACTTTAAAAAAAGTCTCTGAAATCATTGGTCACTGGACGCTGAAAAATGTGATCGATTCTCAAAAGAGTATTCGAATTTGGAACCACGGAACTGAAGAAATTACTATTCTGTCATCTCAAATTTAAAAGTCGTATCTGCATTTTGGATGAATCACCTGTCACTTTGACAAACTTTAGAAAAAAATCATAAACACCTTCCTTGTCGTTTGTGTTTAAGAACGTTTATTCTATACATCATCCTGCAAAATGTTTGTTCATAAGATAAACGTCAAGAAAGATGTTAATGATTTTTTTTCTTAAGTTTGGTAAAGTGACAGGTGACTCATCCAAAATGCAGATACGACTTCTGAATTTGGGACATCAGTATTAGGAGCAACACTTTGCCGTGTCGATTGGCTAAGGCATTTCTTTCGACCCGGCTCTGCCCGGCGCGATGACATTTGTAAAAATCCAGAAGACCCGAAGCCTTTTTCCAAATAACATTACTAACTTCCCACAACCTGAAATTCTAAAACAAAACACTCTACCTGCAACAATAAAATATCCAAAAAACATGAAAATCCTTCTCTCCAATTCTACCTAAATGCTTTTGCAACAATCGTGACGTTTTTCAATCATCAAGCTTTAATACAGGCCCCTACAATTTACCCGCTGCGAGATCGGGACTAATTTTCACCAGAGGGGAAACCGGGGCCCGAAAAACGTCCCGAAGGACTGTCACCCGCGGGAAAAGTCGATGTTGACATGAAAAGAGCGCGTGACCCGTGCTGTGACATCTCGAGGTCGTGCATGGGATGCCATGCATGGAAGCCCGCCCAGGTTCCAAGTCTCTAAATTTCAGGAATTTAAGTTGGAGATTCATTGACGTGAATGAACAGGTTTTTTCGGACTGAGATAACGGACGGACAGACGTGTGACGGACTCTAGGCGGACAAGCTGAATTACTTACCGCGACCAGGGCTGCTAATCTATCCTTGGTCATGGTGAGCTGAAGGAGTTGCGAGTCAGCAGGCAATTAAATTCACAGTTTTATCCATGTACCACGAACACGGTCACTAAAAACTAAAGAAACGAACGCACTAACCGCGACACACGATAAATCGATACGTTCACGAACTCCGTCTGCTCTGCAGTGTCGTTCGTGCCAGCACGCATGCGCATTGTTTTCAACGCTGGCTCGGTGTCCTACTGCGCATACGTCTAGCAGAGCTTCTCATTGGTGAAAAATAAATAATAGCCAATGATTGTGAGGAATTTCAAAAAATTTATGCGACCTAACTTTACCTAAGGAGCCCGCGTTGAAGGAGACACTGCGCATGGGCAGTGACATCACTCCATGACAGGGGCGTGTGAATCATTCTATTAGGTTTTTCAGGTTAAGTAGGAATATTCAAGATGGTTGCACACCGAGGGTCACACAATAATACGAATTACATAGGAAGAAACGTTATTTTTTTTTGGTAACTTGCAAAAAACTATTTTACACCGCAAGTGTATTTGGATCATATTTTTCATTTTACAAAAGATCTTCAATTAAATAATGAAATCGATCATTTTTTTTTAACGATTTTATTATTCGATTGAATAGCTTCCGAAAACTGAAAAATAATATCCAATTACACTGATGATGAAGTCTAATTTTTTCCATTTTATTTTAAAAAATAAAGTTTCGTCCTATGCAATTCGTGTTATTGCTTGGCCATCGACGTGCGGCCATCTTGCCAACTGACATCACCACTTGAAAAACCTAATCACTTCTGCGTTTGCGTCATCTTTTGTTCCAGGAAATTGGAAATTGTCAAACTCGAAATTAAATTTATATGCTCGAAATCCTTGAAATTTCTTTTTTTTTTTTGGTTTTTTTAATTTTAATAAATCAACTATAAATTTATTGATTAGATTATTCAAAAAGTCTTACTTGTGTGATATATTTGAAAATATTGTATAAATGGAGGTCAGTTATTTTGTTTTGGAAACAGCAAAGCTGAAGTGGTAGTTCTGAAACGGGTCTACCAACTTTCGAATTTGAAATTGATTACATTCCTTAATTTTTTTGTAATGAAGAATTTTGTTGCCGGTGAAAATTAGCACGCCGTTTTACCTTATTATTAAACTAATGAACGAAAAAATAAATCCATATTATTATTTCAGATCACGAAGATTATATTGATATTAACTATTTTCCATGAAATTTGTCATAAATATTAATTAAAGTATATGTACATCACTTTGTAAAATTTTTTAACAGTTACGTGTGCTGACGGAAGTTAATAAAAGAGTATAAAGAAAAATAAAAAACGTTTTTTGAACGGTTTCAAACCTTCAACTCGCCTTGGAGTAGGCAATCCGACTTACTTGAGAGTTAATACGCCTCAGTTCTGAAATTTCAGTTCTGCATCTGAAATAAAAATGCAAACTATTGTACAGCTTGCCTTTAATTTACTATAGCACCTCATCTGTGTTGCTATAATAAACATTGAAGCAATAATAAAATACTTTCGAGGGGAATTTTAATTTTATCAAATTAGATGTTAAAAAAGGCTATCTGGAACTAAACATAAATAAATTTAAGAAATAATTAGGGTGAAAATAATAATAAAGTGTCAAATTTCAATTATTAATTTAAAAAGCATCACTAAACTTCATCATCGCCTGAGAACAGGCAACCCAACTTACGCCCGTGACGATTTCTGTCATAAATTATACGAGTATATAATATGAAGTTAAATCTTTTGAAAAATTTTTACTTTATTATACAATTATTAATAAAAATATCTCAAAATATATCATAAGAGAAGAGTTTCATCTCTAAGTGATCGTTTTCATTCAATTCAATATTATTACTATATGATTAATAATAATCAGCAGGCGTTTCCGTTCGCAGGTAATACATTCCATTCGCAGTATGAAGTTGGTTCGCTAAGATACTTTTGTTTTTTATTCCTGTTTCTTTAAATTGATTCATTTATTATTTAAAGTTTAGTAACTTTACATAAGTAAGTGTAAAATGAAATAATATTGAATCGATAACATGTGACATTTTTTGGGATCAATTTCAAATCCTCGAAATTGTACAACAAACTGAAATGAATAATAGGAAACTAATATCTTTGAAATAAATATATTTTGTATTTTACTCATTAGGTTTCTTTAATCGTCCTATTCACTTAAAAAGTTTCTCATTTTTTCGTACTTAAAACTTTTTATAGTTTCAAATTTTCATATTGTAGGCTCTTAATATTTCGAACGAAAAGCTTGAATAAATAAATTTATTGATGTTAATTTTTGCCGAAATACGATTGAAAGTGTCCGGATCATGCTAACCCTCGACAAGTCACATTTCGGTCTGTCAAATTGAGGCATCTCTCATTCGGTAAAATTTGAGGTCCACCAGAAATTAACAAAAACTAGTGGCGTGACTTAAATTATTTCTAAGAACCACCCCAAGGGACGTTAGATTGGGTTAAGTGTGCGAACTACATTATTTCTGTGACTAATCACAGGCGTGTCTTCCCGCACTTTTGCCAACATTTTGTGGACTTCAAATTTTTCCAAATGAGAATTGCCGCAATGCGACTTGCCACGAA
>JAUMHM010000078.1:35815053-35839439 GCA_032362435.1 Melikaiella ostensackeni | reverse complement strand
GCCAAAAGGCGTCAATGCCACGCAGGGCACGAAAAAATTTGACGCCAAAAGGCGTCAATGCCAACGAAGGGGTTAAGTTCATACTTCATCTAATTTTTCAAAATTCTATATAATCTTTACAACTATATTCTATTTTTAACAATTAATCTTGATTTTCATATGTTTTTTCTGACAGAAAATACCAATTTAAATAATAAATAGACTTAAAAAGCTTTCTTCATATTTTAAAACGATCGCAGCGACTTTGGCCGCTTCAGTGATTTTTACTAAGAATTTTCTTGAATCGTCTGAACCATAAACTCATCAAAGGGATCCACTAGTTTTGCATGAAAGTTCTAAAAATGCAAGTTTAATTATAATAATTTTTTTGTTTTGTTTTTGTTTTAAGGCCCCAACGGAATCCGAATTTTTCACAGGGAAGACGGATATCCTTCCAAAATGTCTATGGCGTACAGTCCACCATACAAGAGGGTTCGAGCCCTCAGGCTTTTCGACTCTCCAGCAACACCTAAAACTCTCATAGAGAAAAGTGGAATGCACACGCCATTACCAAACAAGTGCGCCAGACTTTTTACCATAGAAAAGCCCAGATCTGTAACTTCAGGTTATCATAAGCCTGATAAACCAGCAGCGAATGTAAACCCATTTACACCAAGTGGGATGTTATTAACAGCCAGAAAGAGGACCAGGTCGAAGCGAAGTCTCAATGGGTAGGTATTTAATTAAAAATAAATGGTCTTTTTTATTAATACAAGCTTTTGTTTGACTTGTTATGTCAGAGTCAAGTTTTAAATTCCAATTTTGACACAAATATATTTTAATAGAAGCTTGTTTTTAAAAAAATTAACTATGTATTTAATTATTATATAAGTCTCGAAATTAAAGCAAACCCGGGGATAAAACGAAATTGGAAGTGATGTTTTTTTTAGATTCCTAGTGATTTCTCTAATGCTAAAAATATTTGCTTTGTAGATCGCCAGACATTTCAGTCCCAAAATTCCAACTCGATTCCGAAGATTCCGAAAGCGAAGTGGAGCAACCAACAAAACGAGCAGCTTTACAAGTCCCCAACATTCCCCGATACCAACAAGAGTTTCTCGAAGTAGGATTATTAGGCTCGGGTGAATTCGGTTCCGTTTACAAGTGTGTAAATCGATTAGACGGTTGTACATATGCCATAAAGAAGAGTCTGAAGCCAGTAGCTATGGCTGGGAGTGTTAACGAAAAAAACGCGTTGAATGAAGTCCATGCTCATGCGGTTCTTGGTAAACACCAACATGTGGTGCGTTATTACTCCGCCTGGGCAGAAGATAACCACATGATAATCCAGAACGAGTATTGTAACGGTGGGAGTTTAGCGGACGCGATAACAAATCTCCAGGACGAGAAGAAATTCTTCTCCGAGGCGGAGTTGCGACAGTTGTTGTTGCAAGTGGCAGAAGGACTCAGGTATATTCACGGAATGCAACTCGTTCACATGGACATCAAACCGGGCAACATTTTTATTTCAAGAGAGAAGAGAATGTCTGCTTTAAACTATGACTCGGCGGATGATGGATTCGACGAAGAAGAGACTGTTGAAGAGGAAGAGGAAATCACTTATAAGATTGGTGATTTGGGACTTGTAACCTCGATAAATAATCCTCAGGTCGAAGAAGGGGATTGTAGGTATCTGCCAACGGAAATTCTTCACGAGGACTTTACACATCTCCCGAAGGCGGATATTTTTGCCTTGGGGTTGACGGTCTACGAGGCTGGGGGAGGTGGACCCTTGCCGAAGAATGGACCAGATTGGCACAAAATTAGAAACGGAGAGTTGGTGGAACTGCCGCAATATAGCAGGGAACTGAACGACTTGCTGAAGGTCATTATCATTTAAGATTTTTAGTCACTTTCAAAATTAAAGGCTTAAAATTTAATTGCATTATTACATCAGTCCGAATTAAGATTCACAAGGTGGCCACTGGACGGGGAATTTTTTGCAACCGAAAAAAAAAGAAACTGACAGTGAATTTATTTTCTGACTGGGAATTTATTTAGCTCTTAGTTTTAGTAGAAAAACCTATACAGTGACTTCAAATGTCACTTGACATAATATAAAATAATGTGATATTGCACGGGTTTGTTTTGAAAATTTTTTAAATGGCTTCGATTCAAAAAGAAATTTTACAGTCTGAAACACTTTTAATCTTAAATTGGTGAATTTTAATGGCTAATAGTAAAATGTTTCAATTTCTAAGGCATGAATTTGAAAATGTACAATTTTGAATGTTTACATTAAGCATGCCTACGAGTCATTTTTTTACTTTTGGAAAGAATTTAAAATTCAAGAATTTTAGATTAAATCATTAAAATATACAAAATTATTGGCATGAAATTTAAATTTCTTATAATTGTATAATTTAGAAGTCAAGGCCTCAATATTTAAAGAATTTCTTATTTATAACGTTAAAAATTGAATAATTTTAGGTCGAAACATCATAAATTGGTCAAGTCCGAAGCCTTCAATATTAAAAAGATTGAATTCTTATGAGATTCAAATTGAACTCTTTAAGTTCTGCATTTCAGATGCGTTCAAAAATTTGTAAAAATTAAACACTTGAATCTAGGAGCGCTTAAAATTGAAATTTAATCGTGATTGTATAATTTCCAATTATAATCCTGCATAGTTAAATTATGTTAAATTTTCGCTAAAAATTGAATAAGTTCAGTTTGATTCATATTTTGGACAATTTAAAAGTAGATAAAACTGAATCTTTCAAAATTATAAAATTTCATTTAAAATTAGAAGGAGAAATTTGGAAGAAAAATCTTTGAAATTAGAACAAATTTAAATTGGACAGTTCAATTTTTTTTTGTTCAAATTCAAATCGTTAAAAATGGTGAAATTTAGAAATTAAAGCTTTTTAATACTTGAAACATTATAAACTATAAATTGAAATTCCAAAAATTAGACAAATTAATAGGTCTTCAAGTTGTACAATTTTTCATTAGATCATTAAACATTGTCTGCTTTAAAATTGTTCAAAATGATACAATTTCAAATTTAAAGCCTTAATAGTTGAATTATTAAATTGAAAACATTCAAAACCGAATAGTCTTCGATTGAAAATTTATAAATTGGGCAGTTTTCAACCCCTCAATCTTGTACAATTTCAAATTAAAAGTCTTAATTGTTGAGCAATTTTCAGTGCTTCTTTTTCAATCTATCGAATTTCGATTGCTCTATTTGCCCTTAATGTAAAATCGATCAATTTTAAATGTTTTAACTTTAAATAAACTCGGTATGAAATTATTCAATTTGACATTTTTTGGTTTAAAGGCATCGAAATAAAAATCGCTCAATTTTAATGGCTTTTACTTTGGATTGGTAGTTTTCAATGGGGATTGTTTATTTGAAAGCTTTGATTTTGTACAATATTGACCATTTGATTTTTGTTCAATTTTAAACGCTTCACATTCAGAAATGTTAGTTTTGAAAGCTTCAATTCGGAAATGTAAATAACCTAAACATTTTTTTGAAAATCAGGAAATGACTGAGCATTTTTTTGTGAGTCTTGAGTTGTCTTGAGTGACTGGTGACTACTCTGGATTCATTTCAGTTCCACTAATTACAAATTAAAATTTTAAAAAATCTTTTATTGATTACAGCTTATGGTTGACCCTGATCCTGAAAGAAGGCCATCTGCGGCTTGTCTAATCCAGCACAGGGTATTGTGTCCCTTCGCCAATAAAACCAAAGAACAACTATTCCGAGAACTAAACGCTGAGAGATTGAAGAGGGAAATTATATTTAAGCAACTCGAAGAGGCGAAAAAGTGCTTAAAGACGATTGCTCCGAATATGGCCGCCCTGAATGGTTCGACGAATGGTTCGCTGAACAGCAACTCCGGAGGTTACCAGTTACGACCAACGCCGACGAGGACGTCTTTGCGAGCGATAGGTAAAAACATAAATCGGAGCCAGAGCGCTACGAATTTCTAAGTGTCATATGTTGAAGTCACACTCGATAAAAGTAAGTTAAGCGGAAACTGTTATCAGAGGAGCGGTATCCATTGATGCCTTTTTATTGTGATATCGTTAATTCTAGTTCATAAGCAAACAAAAATTGAATCGCATAATGCAGAGTGAAATTGCTCATCTTTTTGGTTAAATTTTCATTACTGCAGGTCTCAAAACTCTTTTGCTTTATTTATTTCTCATCTTAGCTCGTATTTTTTGCTTTAATTTCACGTTTAGTTTTTCTATTTAGATTCTCTAAAAAACTGCCTTTATTATTAATAATAGAATGGATTATGGACGATATCTAGTCGCTCAAATTTCTCGTATTTATTATATAAATACTCATTTTTGCCCTATTTTTTCCTCTTTTTTTTCATATTTATTTCGAATAAACATCGTGTTCGAAAACGTAATTATTTGTGAAGTATTCACCTCTAATTAAAAGAGCATTTTAATTTTCGTTCAGCTATAAGTCTCCCAATAAAATTGATTATGACTTAATAGTTTTGAATGATATATATATTTTTTTAATTAGAGGTGAATGAGTCGCAGATTCGATATTAGAATGTTAATTCAAATTGAAGAAATAATTCTTTTAAGGCTGTTGGACTTACGCTCTAGTCTCAAAATTCAATCGCCTCATTATACTCGATAAATACTAGAGTTGAATATTTTTTAGATAATAAACCCAACTTCTTTTTAAAATAGATTGTGTGTCTACTCAACGAAAAACTGCCTAATTTCAATCATTTTTGCGTCTAATCACATTTTCGAAGTCTGATCTGAACATTCGAAAATATGACTATGCAAAAATGTTTAAAATTAGGAAGTTTTTAGCCGTGTAGTATTTATTGCGTAATATTAGGCGATTGAATTTTGAGGTTAGAGCGTGAGTCCAACATCCTTAAACTAAGTTTTATTAGTTTTCTTAGCCTTGACTTAACATCACTTAGAATTAAATTTGCTAATTTAAGATTATTTTTGATATCTGAAAAAGAATCTTTCTACCTAAAATAATATGTACAATAGTAGTCTAATTTGAAAGTATAAATTAAATAATTTTGTGCTTTCAATATAAATGACTTTGAATGACAATAAAACTGATGCAAAGGACAATAGCTCCTCAGCTTTCATGACTTGCCGTAAATTATTTTAAAACCATAAGCAAAAGCAAGTAACAAAATTATCTGAAAGATCCTTGGCAATTTGACTCTGCATAAATTTATGTTAAACTCAACATTCTCAAACGAAATAAACAGCGATGAACATTAAAAAAATTAAATTATTTTTATAAAAGTTTTAAACGCACCTGGCCTCAGCATGCTTTGAAATTTGACTTACACATTCTCTTATTAATTCTATATTATTATATAAGTTGTAATAAATACCGATGTATTATAATTCTCAAACGAAATCTTTTTTTAAGTTTAGTCAGCATTGCTAGTTCTTAAGATATTCACGTTGTCCTTCCTGATGAAAGTCAGGCTTGCGTTACTGCAGCATGTAAATTGAAAAGTGTCTTCGAAAAGCTGGTGAGCCATAAATCGAGGTTTTGTTGGTTCTTGTGCTTTACACTCATGAATTCCAAGCACGATTTTATTTCCAAACAACATAATATGCATATTTTTTTTGTAAAAGTTAACGTTGTACTAGTTTTTTTTTCACTTTGCGGCCACAGATATTTGAAGCAGTGTGTTGTCAAGATTTTTTAAAGTTTAGGAACGAATTTGTACGACGGAAGTATTGTTCCTTTTTTCTTCGTTTCTTCGAATGTTTTCATTTGAATGAACAAGAAACGCGGATGGCTGTAAAAATGTAATTGCATTTTTTTGTACTTCTCAAATTGATTTGTCAAAAATTTATAACTAAATACAAGTCTGCCTCATAAGAATATTTTATAAATGTTGTGTATTTAATTTTTCAAGAAACAAGCACGTATAGAAAGAGAAGACTTGTAAAAAAATACGCACACTACGTTTAGGTGAAAAAAAAAGTTTCTGAAACACTTGCCGCCGAGGGTAGAACCTGAGCTGTGGCAGACAGACTTTCACTATTTTGATACAACGTGATCATTGTTGTTAACATTATGATTAATATTATTATAACACGCGAAAATAAATTAATTTTGAATTTAACTCAAACTTTTCCAAATATCCTTTTACTCTTTACTGTTAATTCTATGTATAGTTTTTTTAAAGTCTACTTTTTTCTTATTCAAAAGTTCAGGTCACTTCTTTTAATCCGAAATTAAAACGAATTCAAGTGTTTAATTATAATATTTATTAGGTTACATTAAAATCGTCAAGAGGCAAGATAAAATATATTAATAAATATACAAGCAACGATAGCCTATAAACTTGCTAAAAAATTGAACTATTTCAGACTTAAACTCGAGGTTTTTTAGAATCAAATTCTGTATTGTAGCACTGCTCAGAATTCGATTGAGCAGTCCAAGCTCCACTTCGTTTCCTGCTATTTGTTGGCGACATCTGCTTCAGACGTTCAACGTCGTTAAAGACAACTTGAGCACCACCTCCACTTGTCGGAACAATATCACCCTGGAAAAAAAATGAATTTTGAAATAAACTTTTTGAACAGCATTAAAATAACAGGGTGTCCAGCGACCTTGAAAACCTGGAATTCTCCTTGAATTTTTTTTCAACTTTGAAAATCTGGAAATCTCCTTGAATTTTTCATTAGAATCTTGAATTTTAAAACTTTGTATTCTTTCTTGACGAAACATTTCTTTTATTGAAATGCGAACAGTAATTTCAATCTTTTAGGCTCAGGGTGCCTTTTCACGGAGGCCTGTTTTGAATTAAACAATGAATTAATTTTTCACGTCGAGTTCATTTCTCGGTAATTTTGTTAGTTTATGACAATTCTGATTCAAAAAGCATAAAAACCCTAGATGGCGGATAAGGAGTGAATAATGAATGACACTTTAAAAGAAACTTCTCGTTTAGATGAAGAAGTTTCGCAGTTGAAAAGTTCTTAGAAATTCTTAAAAGTTAGGATATAGTTTTTCTTTTTTTGAATATACTTATGAGAATACTTCATTTTTGAGAATGAAGAATTATTCAATAATAAAAACTGCAAATTTCTTGTTGAAGTGATTAAAGAATGTGTAAAATGATCTCAAGGGACTACTATACCTCGACTTTTTGTACGACTGTACTATAAAAATATTTATTGTTTAAAACTGAAAAAGTATTTCACAGAAAAGATTGTAAATCTCTTGTTAAAGTAATTCTAAAATATGTAAAACGATCTCAAGGGACTACGATATTACGATTTCTTGTAGGACTGTACTATTATAAACATATTTAATGTCTGAGTCTGAGAAAATGCATATTTAACAGAAAATATTGTACTGATTATTTTATAGACTACAATAAACAAAACTTAAATATTGGATATAATTGTATAAGTTTTTAATTTCTTCTCCATTTAACACAGAAATGCATTTTTTAAATAACACATTTATTTGAAAAAAAATTTAAGAATCTGTTTATGTTTTCATTAAAAATATTTTGTTTATTAAAAAAATTCAATCATTCATTTTTTTTCAGTGTCGTAAAACAGTTATTTAATTATTTGATATGAAAAAAGTTGATCTGGAAAGACTTAATTTATGGACCTGGAAAACCTGAAAAAGTCCTTGGATTTTTTTCATAAGAATTGCCGGACACCCTGAATAAGCGTCTAATAATGAAATAAATAATTATGCAAAATTTGCAATTGTCCACTATTGAAATAAAGCAATTTTTTAAATACAATCAATGATTGTCAAAGTTGGAAGCATTTACGATTAGAAATATAGTAACACCAGACCCAAAAAAGTATTTACTAAACAAAACTTCACGGTCATTTTCCGGTTATTAAAATCTCCAAATTCGAACCAACAAAACTAAACAATTTATAATTTTATGACTCAAAAAGGAAATTCCAATTGAATGAACTTGATGCGCAATAATTAAACAAACAATCTTTATGTCGAGGTCTTCAAAGAGAAAAATAATTCAAATTGAACATTTACAAACCGAGTTCTTACGAAATTAAAACATTCAAAGTTGAACAATTTTACATTTAAGGCAATCAAATGCAGACAGATTGAAAAAGAAGCACTGAAAATGTTGCAACTATCAAGACTTGTACTTTGAAATTGCAAGTGTTTTGAATTACAACAAAACACGAAATTGTGTCGGAGCCGATACACGGCATACCTATTAATCGATACTGGACTCGAGTACTTCATGAGTCGATATTTTGGTGTATCGATACTTGTTTCGATACTATCGTTCGTTCGATTATCGACCAGCAAGCAGAGTGGCGGCAAGGCTTGGACGAAAATGTGATACATGATCTTGACAGTGATATGGTCAGTATAAATAAAGAAGCAATTTTAATTAAATTTGTTTTTAATTCTTATACAGTCGGACCATTTCAACTTTTCGAGGGGAATGTTGCAATGATAGTTTGGTGCAGTAGGCAGTTGCGCATTACATGTACGTGTACATGTGTGCGTGTAAACTATATGCGCATATGTTTTGAGAGTTCCCATCCTGATTGCCTGAACGACGCCCGATCCGTCTTCGATCCGAAAGCTGACCACAAAATTATCTCGTTTTCCAAGTTAACGAGAAAGTTCTTTGAGACCTTTAAAAGTGTAAGAACATGAATACAACGGCCGGTGCCAACAAAAGTAACACTGCTGTACGCCTTGAAAGTTCAAAGAATGATAAATTGACAGTGTGCATAGACAACCACTTAAGCAAAATCTGCGCATCCCAGATTGGAGCTTCCACCTCCTGAGGTCTTGCCACTGAAATTGATTTCAGGACCTGATGAACCAAAAAATCTGAGGATGAGCTTACTGTAGATCTACCTGCGCAGAATGTTGCTACTGCAGACTTGTGAAGAAGAGTTCCAAGTTCTGAATGGTTAGGGATGGCTCCATGCTCCTGCTGAACAGATACGGAATCCAAAAGGTCTGATCCCAATTTGGCATCACTATCAAGAATTGCCCACTGCAGCTGTTCGGGTGGGCAAGTACTCTAGGCATGAAGTTAGGAGGAGGAAAAACAAATCCTAATCTGACGTGCCATGGACGACTGAAGGCGTCTATGAAGAAGGCGCAAGGATCGTTACATTCTCGAAAAACGTAGCGCCTGACTACAGCTGAATTTACTGACGCGAAAAGATCGTTGTCTGGTACTCCCCACCTTGCGAAGATTTCGTCTGTCGCAGCGGGAAGCAAATGCGACACTGGCAGCGCTTTGTTTCTTGACAATCAGTCTGCGATTTCGTTGTACCTGTCTGGGAGATATGCCGCCGACAGGGTTATTCTCTGCTCGTCAAGGTAAAGAATTTGGTAGGTCAGGTCCAACAAATCTATCGACCTTGCGCCTCCTTCCTTCTGAATGTAGACTACCAGGGTACAGCTGTCTGAAGCAGAATGTGAGTTCGCTGGAGATGATGAGCCATCTGTTTTATTACGGCATATACCGCAAACATTTTTTTTTTGTTCGAGTGCCATCGTTTCTGATCCTTGGTCCAGGAATCGGAAATGTGGGATCCATCCAGCTGGGCTCCCCATCTCGTATCTGCTGCATCCGTCGTCAGAAAGTTGGTTATCCGGCTCTTGTGCAGGCAGACCGATGACGATGTGGCCCCCTGCCCCCATTCCAACCCCTCTTCCACCGGAGATATAATCGCTAGCTTCTGTCGAGGTCAGTTTTGATTGAACCGAGTTAAAAATCTCTAAAGGTGGCGGCAGTGAAGAAGCCCCCTATGAATCACAAAGTTGGCGAAGTTCACATGCCCCATTAAGCACTGAGTCTCTTCAAGCGTACAACGACCCTGCAACTTTATTCCCTGTATCAGGTCCATGATCTTTTCGGCCTTGCGTGGAAGACTCTTGAGATTGTCCCGCGTGTTCTAGAGAATTTCCAGAAATTCCATTTCTTCACATGGACTCAGAATACACTTCTCGCGATTTACTAACCACCCTAGAAACTCCAGCAATTCGACTGCCTCGTTGATCTGTGAGTTTAATTTGGCTCTGTCCTGAGAGACAAGGCAAAAGTCGTCGAGATACACGACTACCCTCATACCTCACGAACGAAGGCTTTCCGCAATCGAATTCGTTATGGTCGCGAAGATCTGAGGGGCAGCTGAGAGGCCAAAGCGCAAGCTCATCATCTGCAAAAGCTCCTTGCCGTAGACGAGGCGAAGGAGGCGCCGATGGAACTTTACCACTGGAACGTGGAAATAAGCTTCAGACAGGTCGATCCGGGTCATCCAGTCCCCGTACTGCAGAGAGTCTGGTATTTTGAAATGGGAAATCAATTGGAACTTCCTTACCTTCACATGCCTGTTGAGACCTCGCAGGTCGAAGACTTGCCTTATGCCTCCGTTGCTCTTCCTGACCAGAAATATTCTTGATAAAAAAAAGCTTGGGCCCCAAGGTGTTGTTGGCTCCAGTGTCCCTTGCTCTTTCAACAGATCAATCTGATGAGACACCTGCGAAAATTTCTCTTCGCGAGGCGAAATTCCCTCGTCGCAAGTCGTTTCTGAACCTCGAAGCTTGGGATGAATCCCTTGGGTGTGGGAAAGTCCGGTTGTTGGATGACGTAGAAGGAGCGAAGTCTATCCTGGAAATGGTCTCTTGCTTGCCATATATGATGGTATGCTGAGCCAAACCTGCGAACCCCCTAGACACTGGATAAGACGAGACAAATCCTCCTTGCCGAAAATATATTCTGAACTAGGAGGAACTCTGCGTAAAGCTGCCTGAACATTTCTGTTTTGAAGCTCGGATAGGAGGCGCTCTCTTCTATATTCAATGCACTCCGCCCTCTTACCGTAAATCACCTGCATTATCAGGTCGAAATTCGTCTGTACCTGTGAGCCCGTGCCGAAAAGCGAAGACAAATGCTTAAACAATGATTGCGGGGTAAAATCCTGAGAACCTGAAAAAGCCCAATGTACCACTGCTTGCAGGCTGCCTGTGAGCAAATCATTCTGCTCAAGTATAGCGTTTGACAAAGCAGCAAAAACGCGTTCCGTCGGTAATAGCGAATTCTTTTTTTATCGAGGTGACAGAGCTCTTCATTGACCTTGAGATCTGTAAAATCAGGCGACGCAATACAGTTCTTCAAGGCGGTAGAATACCTAACATCTTTCCATTCTGAGGATCCAAAACGCTCCAGAGTATTGATCCTGTCCAAATGCTCTCTTAGAGCCGGACGAATCACTTTTCTTTCATCTACACCGGTTTTCAATTCTCCAAAATCCAATAGCATTGTAGACGACCCCGGCTCTGAAGAAGTGAGAGGCTCTCGGGAAACAAAATCCGCCAACGCATTAGTCTGATTCTGTAAGTCGCGATAACGAGATCTACTTTTGAAACAAGGTCTGTTTGCCAGAGGAGGACCCTGGTCCTCACTTGAGTCGGTGTCGGCATCATACTGAGAATGACGTTCAATTTCATTCTCTTGCGCAATATTGCGAAGATCTGGGGCCCCAGCGTCCGAGCCCCTGCGGGACTGGGAACCCCTGGACGAACCTAGCCCTATCCGCCATCAGGATATCTTTTAAGACTTCTGTCAACTACCCGACACTTAATAATTAGAAACACAATACCGAAAAAACACAAAACGCGATTTTGCGCACTTCAAACTTGAGAATGTGAGCTCCCTAGAGACTTGTGGCTACGGCAAAAGTACTCAACGCTATGAGTAGAGACGGCGCAGCCGCTCTTGCTGGTGACAATCTAGGGATATAAGAAGACGGGAGAGGGGAGTGAGGTAGATTACGGCGGGTACGCAATAGCAATTTTTAAATATTTGACTCAGAATTATTCAATTTCAACCGAGGGGTTGACCACTCGACTTTTGAGTGTACGTCAGATTTCAAGATTCCAGAGACTTCGAAAGATTTCAAAAGACAACATTTTCACAAGGATTTCAAAAGTTTTCAAAAAAATTTCAAAACAGTCTTAACAAATATTTCACAAAAAATTCAGATATTAAAAATATTTCACAAAGATTTTAGAGATTTCAAAGATTTTACAAAGATTTTAAACACTTCAGAAAGATATTTTAAAGATTTCAAAAGGATTTCAATAAAATTTCAAAGCTTTTAGAAATATATTTTAGAGATTTCACAAAAATTTCAAACATTTCACAAGGGTTTCAAAAGATTTTATAAAGATTTCAGAAAGTTATCTGAAAGATTTCGAAGATTTCACATTATTTCACTATAAACTGGCATTGAAAGGGATTGAACACGTTTTTCTACTAAAACTAAGAAATAAAAAAATCCCGGCCAGAAAATAAATTCATTGTTATTTTCTCATGTAAAAAAGTGGAAAATCGAAAATGTAGAGAAATCTGTTGTATTTTTATAACAATATTCACCTTGTATAATTTAGTCTCCAATTCTCCTTCTGAATCCTGTTGCTGAGCAACGAGACAATACCTGGAGGCACCATCAGTGATTTCCCTCGGACTCGTCAACTGCGTGACGCTCCTTCTCCGTCGCATCAGAGGTTGAAGAATCGTTTCCACTGGAACAATAGCTCCAGGTCGATGATCTACCCATCTATCAGCGCTTTGAGAACGCCGGTATCTTGGATTTGCAACCGCAATTCTATCCTGTGAAATAATAATTAAACAGATAAAGAGAAAATAGAGAAGTTAGGGCGGTTAAAAAAATAAAAACTTGATATACACCCTTCTTGATCTAACATCTATTCTCCCAGGAGTTTTCACAGTCAAAGCATCACCAGCTTCGTTAGATATAACTGGAAACGAGCCTCTTTGTTCACTTGATATTGAACTAAACCCGTTTACTTCAATCAGAATTTTCCTCGCAGTTCGAATCTTATCTTCCTTTTCCTTTATTTGATTCTGTAAGCGAGAAGTTGGTTATTAGTTTAATCAATCTTTATTATTTACAAATAATAGTCTCTATTTTTAGTTTAGAATATTTTACTTACTTGGAGATGCTCGTGTTCTGATCGCATTCTCATTTCTAATTCTCTGTTAATTTTTTCCGTCTCAGCTTGTATTTTATTGTTGTATTTTTGTTTCACTCTCTGCTTTTCTATCATTCGTTGCTTCAGAGCCATGTCTTTATCTTGCAGCTAAAAAAAGGAAAATTTCATTATTACAGATATTACATTTCTTAATCTTTGAAATCGAAAAGGAAATAAAAACTCACTTCTTGTTGCAAACCTCTGATTCTGTCATTTGAATTATTTAGTTTGCGAAGTAGACTGTCAATTTGGGCCTCTGCTTTATCTACGTGACTTTGCAGGGCGGAAACCTATAAAAAGGATACTTGTTACAAAAAATATATGTTTTAAATAATTTGAAATATGTACCTTCCTGTCTTGCTGTGAATGATACGCTTTTAGAGAAGCATTTTCCACTTTCAGGCTCGTATTTTCCTCTTCAATTTTCAGGAGCATCTTCCTGAAGTCGGTCACTGAAATAGAAAAAGGTTCCCAAATAATCTTTCTCACGTTTATATTAACATAGTACAGAATACTCACGTTTTTCATAAAGGTCTGCACGAAGTACATTGCGTTTATTGATTCTTTGCTCCAGAAAGTGTATCAGATTTGTGATAATTTCATCGTTGTGAGGATGAGTGACCTCCAGTTCGGGAAATGGTCCCCCAAGGCTAAGATGCACAATAATTAGAATCCGTGTTTTTCAAAAATTGATTTAAATCGAGGGGTTGATTACTTTTGAAATTTGATGTACAAGCCTTCGTCAAATCTTTTGTAACTTTTGTGAAATCATTGAAGTCGAATGGTCAACCACTCGAATTAAATGGGTAAAATCTTTTGAATAACAACCTGTAAACAAGACCCAGGTCGATTTCCAGATCAGCAGCTTCTGGTCTCTCTTTTTCAAGCCTACTGCGAGCCTCTCTAAATATCTGCAAAATATTTCAAAATAATATAAATTGAATGGCCATTAAATAAAATAAAATTAGAATAACATTATTAGAAAAATATTACTTTGTTTGCCTGACGTCTTCCGGGTGTGAAACCTAAATCTAATTTTGTTCCTGCAGCTCGTGTGACTTGAACTTCTTGAGTCATTTCTGAAAACTTCATCACTTGCTGCAAATAGCAAAAAAATGCAAATTTTATAGAATATCTCAAAGATAAGTTTGATGATCCTTGAAGGTTTTCAATTTAAACTTACGATAGTTTCGTCATAGTCGTCCGTCCTGGGATTAACGCAAACGACCATTCTGACTTGACCTTCTCCATCGAAGTAATTTTTAAACATATGAGTCAATTTCGAATCCCGATATGGTACCATTTTATTCGTACCATTCGTTTGATTTTCCCGCAGAATTTCTATACAGGATCTCAGGGTCATGAGAGAATTGTTAATATTTCCTGAAAGAGAACAAAGGTTTGTTATTTTGAAAATTAAAACGAGAACTTTGTTTAGCATATTTTTATCTACAAACCTGCTTCGCGCAATCGCTGTCCAGTATTTTTGGTACGATTCGTACGCTCACTTCCAGCCAAATCTACAAGGGAAAGTTGACTGATACATACAACTCGCTTATCTTGAACTACCTGTTCACCGTCGCAATCCAAAGGGGCCTAAGAAGTCAATCGCCAAATTGAAATAATCAAGAATTGATCAATTAAAATAATAGTTAAATACTTATACCTGAACGAGTCTTATCGTGAAGACACTATGAGACCTGCTGGATTCTGCATTGAGAGCAGTATGTGCAACTCGACGTTTTCGTTGCCCTCTTTGAAAAACCTCAAATGCTTCCTCAGTCGTTTTTACCTCAACTTCGGTAACTGAGTGGACGTACATATTTTTACTACCGTCCTCTCGAACAATCTTGCTCTGCAGGGTCCTGAAAATATTCAAATAAATCTCGATAGTTTAATGAAGGAGAATAAACCTAACCCTTTTAATTTAAGTGATTTTTCGTTTACTTTGCCCGAACGTCCTCTTCATCTAGCAAATCATAGACACTGTTGTTATATATCTCAACATATGTAACAAAAACGGAATAAACATTGTCTGGATCCACCTGGAGCACTTGAGATTCATCCGCTGACCGTAGGATCGTTGGATTGCTATCGTTGTCGCTATTAATTTTACGCCTGGAAAATAATTTAAAATCACTTTACAAAATGAAAATTATGTTTAGATTCATAGGAGAAGGAAATTTCCTTTTATTAAAACCAAAAAAACCATCCAATTTTCCATTTATACGTACATTCTTATCCTCCCGTTTCGTGGAGTCATCAGTCCCGAATGAAGTTCTTTCTGTCTATCGAGCATGGCATCAGTTTCGCTCTGAATATCGAATCCATTTAATTTGTCAGGTTTAAAAACAAACTTCTTTGTCTGATAATTTGAGATGCTATTAAAAACAACATCCAAACAACGAGGCATGATTCCACTTTCCTGTTGATTTCCCGTCATTGTGAACGTTTTTCCACTTCCAGTTATTCCATAAGTGAATAGTAAACTATTCTTGCCTTGAATTAAGTTTTCAACGAGTGGAAGTGCTACTGTGTTAAAAACTTCTTTCTGGGAAACGTCCGATGGAAACACACGGGTGAAAACAGTTTGGATTTCTTTACTCGTGGCGGTGCGGAAATTTGTCGCAGATTCTGGTGGAGTGATTGCAATCGTTGTTTCCGAAATTACTCTCATACAAGATGACTCCGTGGGAAATTGCATCGGTCGCAAACGACAGAAAACTTGCACTGGGTCTTTGGACTGCATATTATTATTGTTGTTGAACCTGGTGCGACTCAATGGCTTTCGAGCCGAACTCAGTGGTTTTGAGCGACTGAAATATTCATTTATTCATTTTATATCCACATTCAGCCCTCAATTCGACAGTGGGTATCTTTTTTGATACAGTTATGTAGGTCATTCCAGAATAGATGTATAATAGTCGGATTTCAATATTATTCATAAGCGTTAATATTTGATTCCATTTGTAAAACTGATTTTTAAATAACGGTATGGGCTAAAATTAGATTATTATTTACGAATTTAAGTTTCATGCGGTAACAATATATTTTCATTCAAGAACTAATTTTACTACTAAAAGTAAATACAAAATAATGCTGCCAAATGTTAAATTTTGAGGTTTTCAACTTGATACTTCTCCGTCATTATTATGTGAAAAGAATGAAATTAAACTTTTCATTAATGACGTGTCCCTGATATTAATAATTTTAATCAAAAGTTGAGAGAATTGCATACCTTTATATATAAAATTGGCTAGTGAAAATCGTGGCTTTGGTTAAATCCTGTTTTCTTCTTCTTGGAATATCTCCGAAGATGTTGAAGGGAAAAATATATAACTTGCAGGATATCTTTACATGGAGAAACTCTACATACCCTATTCATTTTTTCGATGGACTGAACGTAACTAAACACTGGCGACCATGAATTACACTCATCTACCGTTAGTATGCCGCCTGTCTGTGTGCCGGCTTCTCGGTCGTTCACGCTTGACTGCTGCTTCTGTCTCCCCCCTTGTGCGTCCCTTGGCGGCCTATACTGAAGCTCATCACAAGAACAGACAGTGGCGTATCAGATGTTTACTTCGCGACTCACTGCGCACATACTTTTGTGCGTCTAAATGTGTAATTAGTTTTACAATATTATGACTGAACCAAAGAAAAAACTTTTCTCTCAGTGAACGAATAGTCTATTGTGCAGCTAGGGAGGAAAGCAGGCGTTTTTTGTCGAGCGCGATGTTTGCAGAACGAGACAAAAAATGCCTCCCTCCCGTAGCGCACACGATATTTTCTTCAAAACATGTTCGAAATAAGCGGATTTTCGAGTTTTGTGAAGCGATACTAGAAGGCGAACGTACGTAGGTGCGGGATGTGTTGAAGAAAAATATATAATTTTGCTGGATTAGAGGCCGCTTTATTGGAATGGTTTATCCAAAAACGAGACTCGTGTCAACCGATTGAAACTAGGTTTTAATAGCTTCCGTTACTGTGTTGACCAGACCCGAGGGCGGCAAACTAACGGGAGATGAGTGTATTTGAATTTTTCTGATCAGAGATAATTTTTTCGGATCATGGTGAGTTTTATCGTCCGCTTTCGAAATCCGTCGGAGAAAAAAGTTCAAAATTAACAAAATGGCGACGATTTGTTTGAAAATATTATAAGTCGATTTTCACCAAACAAACTCACACTTTTATTTTTTGTTGAATTTGGCCTTCTAGAAGGAAGACATTCTGTGAGTTCTATGTGGGTTTAATCATTTTTGTGGCAACGAACATTTTTCTTACAAACAAAAACAGATTCGACAAAGTGCTAAGAAAAAAATTTACTCATTTTAAATAGTTTGATAAAAAATACCTCTTACTCTTTTGCGACATCTCGCATCGTTTACAAGAAAAATTTGAAAATTATATTTTCAGGGGAAAAAAATTCTCTCGTCCACAAAAATGATTAAGTCCGCCTAAAAATCAAAGGACGTCTTCCTTACAGAGGGCCAACTTCAACAAAAAATTAGACAAAAATATAAGTGTTGGTTTTTTTTTTGTGAAAACTAACTTTTTATTATTGCAACCAAATCGTCGCCACTTTGTTAAATTTGACCTTCTTTCAAATTTTCCGATGGATTTCAAGTAATGGACGAAAATCGTTCACTTCTGCGCACATGTAATATCAACATTTTTCACGCTTTTTGCTTTTTTTTAGATATACATAAAATTAAAAATGTTACGTAATCGGGTCAAAAATGCCCCCCCCCCATAAACACACATAACAGACTGTAACGAAACGATGAAATAGTACATGGGAATAATTACTATGTAGCTAAAAAATGAAAGCAAGTAATTAAACGTCAAAAAATGTATTCAATACTCTCTTTCTCAAGAAATTTATCAAAGACGGGCAAAAAAGGATAAAAAGTGAGTGCGAGGTCAATTTCAAAGGCAGAAAGTTGACTTTTTCAGATTCCAATTCTATCTAATAATCTCTTTCAAATGATAAAAATAATTCAGGTTAAGAGTAACACGCATTAAAGAAGATTTAATCACGCGTTCCTACCCACAAAAGTCTCATTTTATAAAAAAAATTCTCTTTCGGCCTTTTGTAAACACACGAAACAAACTGTCAAATTAAACATATAGGTTAGGTTAGGCAAAATTTTCATTTTTAAGACTTACGCAGATTTCATGGTTTTCTCTAGATGTTCTCGTTTGTTTCAGAGTTTCACAGATAACACAGTACTATATTCATAACATAAATATTATACTTTTTGTCCCTTATGAGTTATGTGTCAAATCATGGTCGAATTTTCAAAAGTCACAAAAGTGTAACGTGCAACTCGAACTTTGTTAATCGGCAAAATAGATCGACTATGCGAGGATAAAGCCTTTTTACCCAGAGAGTAAGGCGCACATTTTTGAATTATATATTTTTTTAAATAAATAGAATCTTATCAAAGTTCACTAATTAAAAATTAATGATATCCACTCTGAACCAGTATTAACTATAAACGTCAAAATTTATTTTAAAATTAAATCAACTAGTTTTCTCAAATTTGACTATCGAGGAAATTAATTTTTTAAATAGATACAAATTGTGGCTAGAGGGAAAGTCAGTATATGAGCCCTCAATTGTTTGGAAATTGATTTTTTACTCCAGAAATTATGGTCCCTAAACGAAAGATATTCCTAAACTTAAATCAGCTGGGTTCTTACCTGAAATCGCCTTGGACATATGGCGGAGCGACTCCAATGTCAACAATCGGCCGTATGAACCATTTTTATGTGATTTTCGTTTGCAGTAAAAAATATTTATTAAATTTCTTTAAATGTTTGTTGGTTTTGAAGGATAAACGCTGCTTCTTGTTTTCCTGCGACATTTTTGTAACACATAACGTAAACACTGAAAGCGAATCAAGCGAAGTGCGGACCATGCGAATTGACAAAATTATGCGCTTATAATATAGCCCGCTTTGTTAGTGCGGTACTGGACGAGTTTGCTGGCTTTAGAGTGACGCTCTCTTTACCCCTTCTTCCACTGGTCATCGAACAAAATTCTCAGAATAACATACACTCAAATCCCGATTTAGAGACCCCCGGTTTTAAGACTGCTAGAACTGCTGGCCGACTGCTGATCCATCCAGTTTCTCCGGTGCGCGGGGCGAAAGACGGTGTTCAACCAAGCGTGAAATGCCAGCAGTGTATAGATAAAGGCGCAGTGCGCGTGTACTCAAGTTCGAACTCACGTTCGGAAATTGAGTAATATTAGGAAATGGTTCACACGTCCCTAATTGTTTACGGTTTGGAGAACCTCGCTTTAGAGGCCGAAGCCATTGAGGGTACCCCCATCACGGTCTCTAAACCGGGGTTTGAGTGTATTGCGGATCGACTTATTAGGGATTTTCAGTGCAATTCTTTGGTTTCTTTAAAATAAAATATGGATGTTAATAAGTAAATTAATAAGAATTAATTAATAAATGATATCTTGACTTTTCTCTTTCTCTCTGTCTCTACTTATATGAGAACATCGCTAAAATTAGGTCAAATGATGACTCATAGATCTAATTATAGTATCATAAATGGGTTTTTGGCGCCAGTTAGACTGGATGTAAAACAGTCTTTGGACTTATTTTATGCGAAAATGTCAATCATCGAATGATTTATTTTCTGAGTCATAACCCGTAGGCGGAGTAAAATGACCTATTTTCGTATTGGTCAAACGTCCGAAAAATTCCATGAAGTCAGCAATTCAATTGGTCCTAATCAAAAAGAGAGGGAAATTTCCGCCCAAATCGAAGGTGATAAAAGAGCTTGCAGAGCGGGAAAACGTCAGGTTTTTGTATCTCCGAAACAATGATTATTACCTAAAACCTGCGACTCTCTATTATTATAATTTTACTTAGAATTGAGAACGTAGCTATGTGAAATCGATAATAATTATAAAGGCCTTAATCTGGATTGCAAAACGCGTACGCGACGCCGCGTTCGGCTTCTGCCGATTATTAATGATACAACTAATATCATTGTAACGACAATTAGTTTTAAGTGCTATTGGATTATCTGCATTCACTTGGATTATGTGTATTCACTTGGGATTATGCGCATTCAGTGAAACTTGTTAACTATATTGGATAGTAAATATATTGTGAAATGACATATCAATTGTGTTCTTAATTTTGAACCTGGACCAGTTCTCCCGGTTACTGGTTTCTACCAATCAACGACAGCAAACGGATCAATTCTTATGAATCAACGTCAAGCACAAACAGCAACAGCGGAAATCAAATATATTGTAGCGCCGGGGTCGTAACACTGCGTGCTTGTACGTGGCAGAAGAACTGCGTAGAAACTTCGCGGGAGTGGAGAAACATCAGAAACGGTCAGAAATGTTATAGGAAAGTCAGAAAGGTCAGTAATCTTTCAGATAATCTTATCAATACCGTTATTTAGACCGTTAATGTTGCAAATTAGATTGTTTTTTTTTATTAGCGGTTTAACCATGCGCTGGCACTATATACATATAATCTTGTTTATCCATATATATCAATAAAATCTGTTATCTCTATCATATAGATTATATATTATGTACTTGTTATTTTCGCAAGTATCCAGACATCGTAATAAAAGTTCTAACCATTGGATGTTAGTGATTTGGGAGCGTTGGCATATGACGTAATGTTTGATTGCTGGGGGTGTGGGATGTTTTTTAATAGGGATCCCGGCATCGGTTCCGATTTCTCAAAGGAATCGATGACAATCGATTCTTGGCGTCTGAGTCGACGTCGATTCTCTTTTAATTATTTTCCATTAGTTTTTATTAATTTTCATTAATTTTCATCAATTTTCATTAATTTTTGTCAATTTTCATCAATTTTTGTCAATTTTCATTAACTTTATTTAATTTCATGAATTTTCATTATTTAAATCAAATTTTTAATTTTTGTGGACTACTAAAAGTTTAGGGGTAGAGATTGATTGAGATGGGTGTTGATCCGCCTTACCTCGTAAATTACTGCATTTCTTACCGTATTTACAGTAAAAGTGGTAAATCGCTTTTCTCTTTACAGTTAATGGATCGCGAGATAATGTAATTTTTTGTTGTTCTTTATTAATTTTAATGCAAATATGGCCTGAAAAAAGTGAAAGTATCATGTTTAGGTCGTTTTAAAGGACTATATCTAACTTGAGTTGATTTGCTAATAAATGTTTTTAGAAAAGCTAGAAATCGACATTATCGATAGAAATGGACAAGGGCGGACACAGGTTTTCATTGGGGGGGGGGGGCAGTCAGGAATTTTTTTTAGAAGAAGAATTAAGTAATAGGTCAAGGATAGATTTGAACAGTACACTTTTTTTAAAGACTCAGGTCATAATATAATCTTCAATATAAATACATCGTACATTGCACATAATTTTTCACACTGTCAAAAAATATACGCCGAAAATTCCGAAAATAAGGGACAACATACTTCGCAGCCACATTTTTAATAAAAAAATCGGTCGAAAAACATTGAAAATTGGAAGCTATATACAGTAGGAAAGTGTAGATCAACACTTTTTCGCATTTCACATAACCCAGCAGCATTTCATACGATTTTCTTTGCAAAATACACTCTTCCACGTAACTAAACTTCTTCAGGCCTCAAATAAATATCGCTTTCTTCTTTTCTTATAATTGCCGACTTACCACATTTACCGTACATATCGTCATTTTGGTAAGAAATTAGGTAAATTACGGTAACTGCCCATCTGTCTGTAGGAGGTGGGGGAATCGGTGGAAATATAGATAGGCAGTGACCGTAATTTACCAGATTTACCAAATTGACGGTATTTGCGGTAAATGTGGTAAATCGGGATTTCAAAGAAAAGTAAGGAATGCGATATTTATTTTAGGCCTGAAAAAGTTTAATTAACTGGAAGAGTGTATTTTGCAAAGAAAATCGTATGAAATATTATTGGATTATGATTCGTGAGCAAGCATAACTTCTTTCGTATTCATAAGATACATATTCTACAAACATTTTCCTACCGTATAGCTTCCAATTCTCTATATTTTGCGACCGATTTTTTTCTATTAAAAATGTGTCTCTGAAGTATTTTGTCCCCTATTTTCGGAATTTCTAGCGTATATTTTTTGACAGTGTCAACGTATCTGTTTCTGTCAATTTCTAGCTTTTCGAGAAACCTTTGTTAGTAAATGAACGTAAGTTGAAGAGGTTGTATTCCTTTAAACCGACCTAAACATAATACTTTCACTTTTTTCCTGTCATATTTGAATTACAATTAATAAAAAACAACACAAAATTACATTATATGGTCATTCATTTGCTCGCGACCTATTAAATGTAACGAAAAAAGCAATTTACCACTCTTGCGGTAAGTACGGTCAATTCGGTAAGAAATTCAATAATTTACGAGGTAAGACCGGTCAGCGGCTATCTCTAGGTGGAATCGGAATCGAAGAATCAGTTCTCACCGTCGGTTCCGGAACCCTATTGTTCTAAATGCGTCAAGGGGGTGGGAGGGTCTAAAATCTCTCAAAGATGCGTGACGTCATATGTAAACGCTTCCTTCATTGCACAATGAAAGTTTGAATTTTGTTCATCTATACATATATGATCTATGTTTAATATATTTTTATAAGGGTCCGTCCATCAACTACGTTACCAATTCGGGGTAGGGGGGTCATGCCAAAAAGCTACGGTTTTGTCGGGGGGGGGGGGGGTGTTTGTAGAAGTAACATTGCGAACTTGGATAAGGTTTAGTACTTTTCCTGAAGTCTTTCCACAATAGGACTTTATAAATCGACATAGCGTCGACACAACGTCGATGCAGCATCAACACAACGTCGGTTTATAAAGTCCTATTGTGGAGCGATCTTAATGACAAATTGTAATGAAATTTGCGAATTTTGCGAAAGATGGTCTCTTTTTTTCCCTTCTTTAAAGAATTCTTCTTTTTCCTGTTTTCAGGAAACTTCTCTTTTTTCCTCTTTTTGTCGTTCTTTCGTTTCAAGGCGAACTGCATTAATAGAACCTAATTAGAAAATCTAACTATTTTTGGTGAAAAGTTCATTTTTGTGGTTGAAAATTTAATTATTTTCTTAAAAAGTCACCTTTTTTGGTCAAAAATTGAACTACTTGGTTGAAAGTTAAACCATTTTATTAAAGATTCATTTTTTTGGTAGAAGATTCATCTCTTTGGTTGAAAATTGGCTTGAAAACTTGACTATTTTGTTAAAAGTTCAACTATTTGGTTGTTGAAGCAGCTGTTTGGTTAAAAATTATATATTTTTTAAACATGAAAATTTATCTGCTTGGGTTGAAAATTCATCTCGTTTAGTATTTTGGACTGTGAAGTCTCATATTCTCATATTTTTAATTATTATTTATTCATTACCGAAAGTATATTGGTAACTAAACTCACTAGAAAACGCGAAAAAACGCAGAATACACGTTGAATCCGTGTTTAGCCAACGGCTACAAAATTGGTAACGTAGTTTATGGGCGGCCCCCTAAAGTGAGTTTGTTGTTTTAAGTTCGAAATATAAAACTATCGAAATAATAAAAAAGAAAGTTATTATTATTATTACTTGTATTATTATTATCATTATTCATTGAAGGAATAGGCAGCATAATACACAACACATAACAGCCCAATTAAAACAACGCAAAAAAATTCTTATCTGTCAAAATAATGATTGTATTTTTGTATAAAAAAGCCTAAAAAAGAATTTTATTTGAGAAATTATGAAAATGAAGATTCAATCAATTCTTTATAGTTTTTTTTAAAGAATTTGAATTATTGAATTATGCCCTCATAATGGATTAAATTGAAGGCATGAGAATTTATATATCAAAGTAATACTGCCGTCCTGATGAAGAAACTATACAACTGCATTTGAAACGAACCGAGATATTCAATAAAACGCGTTTGCATTTGTACCTTTTAACGTATGAGAGTTTTTGATAAAAAAAGTACTGTTCTTGAGTAAATCGGACATGCTCTATTCATTAAAACAATTAAATATGGCGAATTCCAATTATTTATATGCAAAACTGTAGATATGGTAGATATTAATGTACAAAGTCGCCGAAAATCCTTACTAATAAACACATCTGCGCAAATGTGCTGCCGAATACAGGAATCAGCCTTCAAGAACCTCCGAGTTTCCTGCTGGAGAAACTTAACGCAACTACAAAGTTTCCAAAAATTGATAAAAAATAAAATTATGATGTAATTATTAATTTATTATTAAATGACAATTAATTGTTGAGTTTTGTTAATACAAAATGTATCAATAATACAAAAATAATTAATTTGATATTTTGATCATTAAAATCATTGTGTG
>JAUMHM010000078.1:35732975-35765406 GCA_032362435.1 Melikaiella ostensackeni | reverse complement strand
AATTTAATATTAAAAGCATCCAAGAAATTATGTCGGACGGGTGACGCATATTCGTGGAATGTCTAAATAGTCCATTTTTTTATAAAAATAAATCCTGCCAATCGTATACCTAACTTTTCTTCATTGATTGAAACGAATCTCACAACCTTCTGCGCTCTAGCCACAAGTTTGCTAATCGTGCGGAAAAAGTGGCCTAGAAACTCCCTTACCTATCTACTGAGGCGAAGGGTGGCCGGAGGATTGGAAGACAAGGCTAGTAGTGACACTGATTGAGGAAAAAGAGGGGGAAAATGTAGAGGAATATAGAGGTATGACACTCATGTCAGTGAGCTATCAAATTTACGCGGAAATGCTTAGGAAGAGGCTGGAAAGGTACGTGGAAGAAAAGAGAAGTATACCACCCAACCAAGCTTGTTTTAGGAAAAGTATGGGGACCACAGATAACATTTACGCGCTCAATTTTTTAGTCAATAGGAACTTGGGGCGAGTCAAAGGGAAACTAGTTGCACTGTTTGTGGATTTTAATGCAACATTTGGCTCCATGAACAGCTTATTGCAACGGAAGGCCATGGCAGAGAGAGTAGTAGATGAAGGTTTGATAGATAGGATAAAAGAGATAATTGTGAAGACTAAGATAAGGGTGAAGATAAGAGAAAAGAAAGGGGAGGAATTCTGGACAGGAAGGGAACTGAGGCAAGGGTGCCCGTTGAGCCTTCTTCTGTTAAGTGTCCTATTGGCAGACTTGGAGGAGAAGATGGAGAGGAAAGGAAAAGGGAGAACAATATTGGAAACAGACACACTGTATTCACTAGCATACACAGATAATGTAGTTTTGGCAGCGTGCAATGAAAGAGGGATGAATCTGATAATAAAAGCGTTCGAAGAGTATGTGAGGGAAAAAGATTTAGGAGTGAATGTAAGACTAAGATGATGTGTTTTAGAAATAAAAAGTGTAGCGTAGGGTAAGAAATGAAGATAAATAACGAGGTAATGGAGTTGGTGGAAGAATTCTGCTATCTAGGATTTTGGTCCAAAGCAGGAGGAAGAAATGAGCTGCAGATGTGAAAGAGATTGGAAGGTGCGAGCAAAGTAATGAGACAAGTATCGGGTATAGGGAAGAGAAGATTCAAGGGCAACTGAAGGATGACAGTGTGGATGTTAGACGTAATAGTGTTGCCAGTGTTAACTTACGGACTGAAAGTTTGTGGATGGAAGGAAGGTAAGAGTAGGGAAAGTTAACTTGAGAGATTTTTGAGATGGGTCATGGGGATGAGCTGGAGCTGCCTAGGTTATATGCTGAAGGAGGAAATAGGATTAGAGAAGATAGTGGTCAGATAACTAAAGAGATCCTGGAATTTTAGAGAGAATCTAATAAGGGTGGAGGGAGGCGCAAGATTGCACAGACATGAGCCCAGCAGATTATGGACAAACACAGGAGGGGTAACATGGAAGGTTCGAAATGGAAGGAAGAGAGATGTGAAATGAGTTTTGAGTGTGGTATGTAAGTGAGGGGCAGATGATGACAGGGAATGAAGGAAAAGATGAGAGCACGGCAATGAGAGGCAAAGAGAGCAAGTATATAAGGATTGTCGGAAACGAACGAGTATAAGCAAAATGAAAAAGTATAGAAGAAAAGGAAAAAACCGATAGAATGGAACAGAAATGGATGAAATCCATAGAAACAGGAATTGGTCAAAATAATAATAAAATATAGAAAAGAATAGCTTTCCTGAAAAGACGTTCAATATAACTGATACAATGTGGTAGAAAAGGATGGAAAAAGGAGGGCATTGTTTCGAAGGAGAAGTAGAATAAATACAAATAGAATGGCTTAGAGAAGTGTTGATTTATTAAAGTAACAGAAACTAATACAAAATCGATAGGGAAGGTTAGAATTGTTGGACATAGGAATGGTATAGTAAGAAAATAGAGAAGAAAAGGATATTATTCATGAGAAACGGAATATGGAAAATAGTATTGTTGAAAAAAGAAAAGGATATAATTCATGGAAAGAGGGTGATGAGTAAAAACGGAACTAGGGGATAGAACCCCACATAAAAGTAATGAATTGTTGCGAAGAGTAGTAGAATAAAAAAATCATAAAATGGGATGGAAATGTATTGAGTTTTTGAGAGAAGTACAGAAGGTGGTAAAAAGGATGTAGAAAAGGATAGAATTGTGGGACGGCGGAGTGAGAAAAAAAATTATAAAACGAAATAAAAAAGGGTTTCATTCTTGGAAAGAGGTCGAGCATAAACGGATTCTATGGAATAGAAAACAAAGAGAAAGGATAGAATTGTTGGAAAGAAGAACAGGGATGCAAACAAATTGATCTTGAATCACAAATTTAGTTCCTTACATTTTTGCAGACTTGTCCAGAGAATATGATCTCCATCTCAGCAGATAAGAATTCGAACGCTTGGATTTGTGAATGTGAAGAATCTTACTTGTACTTTCCTGCAAGTGATTCTTGTCACGAGGCTTATAAGCGTGGGCCTTGTCCTCCTGAAAATTACCTGCTGCTTCCTTCAGGTGAAGAAGTAGCAAGATGTGAAAAAAATCCTTGCCTTGGAGATGGTCTCGTTTCCTACGAAGGATCTTGTGTTCCACTCAATAGTTCCTGCGAAAATGATACAACTGCAAAATATTTAAGGGTCGACAAAAGTGATTTTCAATTACGGTGCTCGGGAACAGGATTTTCTTCATTTAGTCCAAGAGTAAATGCGCCTGTTAAGGAATGTGCGAAAGGCAGTCGCAGAAATTCGTTGGGAATATGCAAACGCGTATTTGAGTAATAACTACATATTTGTAAATAAAAAGAAAATTTATGAGAGTGAAGATTAAAGATGAAAATTCTTGGTGAGAATGAAGGCGCTTTATTTCTTCCCTTTCCTCCTTTCCTTTCTTCTACATCTCTACCTCCCAGCCCACTATACTATTCCTTTTCTTTTCCACATTCCCCTATTACCTAACCACCATCGTCTTCGCCCCTCCTCCACCCCCTCTAATCCTACTCCACGATTCTTTACCCTTTTTCACTACTCCTTTACCCTTCCCCTCTTCCATTCTACTCCTTCTGTTCCTCTTCCCTCTCTTTCATGTGCCTCACCACCCTGATCCTCTCTATTCCTTTCCCCTTCCCTCCAGTCATTGATATCCCACTATCTCCTTCCACGCTGCTCCTCTACGGCTTCCCCCATTCCTCTCTAACCCCTTCTATTCTAGTCCTTCACTTCCCAACCCTCCATTCCCTTAACTAACTAGCCCCTCCATCCCTTTCCTGTTTATCCTCTTTACCATACCTTACTACCCTTTTCAAAACTACCCCCTTATCGGCCCCTCCTTCTACTATTCTTCTTCCCAGCTTCTACTCTACTCCCTTTTATTCTCCTTCTCCTTTGCCCTCATTCACTGCCACCTCCATCTCTTATCTCTTTCAGTTTTTCATCATTTTCCAAAATGACAGACTGATAGATTCATCATTTTGAGAATAAGTTGGGGAAATGTAAATTATCGTGTTTGATAAAACACATTTCACATTACCCTAATAATCTAGTCTTCTGTATGCACTGAGAGGTCTAAGAGGAAACTTTATCTTGAAAAGACGATAAAAACCCCCGTGATTATGAATATCAAGGGTATTCTTTCGAAAAACAAAATCTGTAAAATAAGAACTAACATCAATACTCTGAAAAAAATATTCAGAAAGTTTCTTCCAAAACAAGATTTTCTCCTTTTACACTTTCTTTGCACAATTAACCTCTTCCAATTTTCGCGTTAAAAACAATTGAATTTGCATCACAGATGACATATTTCCAAGTGGATATGGATTTATATGTATGAAAAGTATCATTACCTATAAGAAAAATTGTTTTATCAAAGTTTTTATTTATTTACTTAGTTGAATATCATAAGTCAGGAGAAAATGATCAATTGAATGTTTTATCTTTTTTTCAAATTGAAGGCATTGCAATTTTCATTTACCTATAACAATTTTATACTGGCTGGCCTCGAATATTAAAAAACGAGTTTTCTTTGATTTATGATGAACTGGGTTCTCCATATCAGTGTCCTATCCGCAATTTTCTGTTAAACTAGACATCAAAGTGACGATTTTATGGAAAGTGATTAAGTTTCTTGAATAATCACAAATTTTTATATACAAAGAGTATAATCATCAATGAAACCAAAAATTAAAATTACAAGCAGAATTGAAATAAAAACAATAGAGGGATCATATAAAAAGGGATAAAAGACTATATATAGAATCGCTGAACGGAAGAATAGGATAAAGTAAAAAACAAAATTGAAAATGATATAGGAAAGGGCAGAATATTAGGAAAGAGGATTGTAATGAAAAATTATGAGACGGTTAGGAAGGGATAGAAAAGGATGGAATTTTTGTAAAGAGAAATGGGAAAAAATAATCAAAATGGAAACGAATAGCATTCATGGGAATAAAGTGAGTATAAGCGAATAAAATGGATAAGGAAACAATAGAAAAGGATTCAATTTTCGAACAAGGGAATAAGATGAGATGATAAGACAAGATAAAAAAATATAAAAATTTAGTAAAAATAGACGGTAGGCGCCGACAAAAAAGGGTTTCGTAGACTATTAAGTCGTTCAAGTCTGCGCCCTCCCCCAACCCACACTTCCTCTCATTTCCTCTCACTTTCTCTCCCTACCCCTCATCCATCTCCCCATTTATACCCTCATCCCCTCATTTCCTCTCAATTCTCCTCATTCCCCATTACTTTCCCTTATTTTCCCTAACTCCTCCTTTTTTATATGACAGACGGACACCCGACCGAAACCATAAGGGTTTCTGCCCCGGGCTACGAAACCCTAAAAGGGATAGAATAATTGGTACAAAGAATACAATAAGAAATTATAAAACGGGGTAGAAAAGTATATAATTGTTAGAAATATGAGCCGGATTACGAGCGAGAGTCGAATCGAAGGGGAGTTTTAGGCGAGTCGGAGGCAAGTTGAAGGCGAGACAAAGGCGAACCGCAAATGGACCGAAGACGAGTTGGAAACGACCCGAAGATGAGCCGATGGCAAGTAATGCAAACTTCACAAGAGTTACAAGTGCCTACTTTCAGTAGTTGCGCACACGCTATTTTTTTGTAACAAATGCAGGGAGTTTGGGTCGTAAAAAACAATAAGAACCAATTTTCTGTAAATTTTGGAAATTTATATTAAAATTACCAAAAATTACCGATAAATCCCAGAAATTTTTGAAATTGTTGAATATTAAAAATTACGATAAATTTTGGAAATTTATAAATTACTGAAAATTTCTGGAAATTTAGGGTATCCAAAGCTTTTCGGAAGAAATCCAAAAACTTCCGGAAATTTCAGATATCCAACAACTTCCATTATTTATGGTAATTTATCTGTAATTTATGGAAATATATCAGTAATTTACGGTGACTCATCACTTCCAGTTGGTCCAATCAATATTAACTACTCAAAATCAGTCTGTCAAGTGTCAACTCATAACGAAGTTAGGTTATGATTCCGGCAGTCCTGGCAAGTAATTTTGAATCGAAATGCACAAGCGTAGCAGCTAGAAGAAGTCTTTCTATAACTGATTTTTACCATGGTTTCAGAATTGATCGCATCCCGCACGCTTTACATGCCTTGAAAATCGAACATTCCGTGCATGCGTTACAAAATAGTATATTGTGCTACAAGTGCTGAAAGTCGGCAGTTCCACACAAGTGTGAAGTTTGCTGTACGAGCCAGAGGCGAATCAAAAAGGAGTTGCAGGCAAGTCGGAGGCGAGTTGGAGGCGAGTCGTAAGCGAGTTGTAGACGAGCCGGAAACGACTCAAAGATGAGCCGATGGCAAGTACTGTACACTTCACACTCGTCTGGAACTGCCTACTTTACGCACTTGTAGCACAATATACTATTTTGTAACGCATGCACGGAATGTTCGATTTTCGAAGCATGTATAGCATGCAGCATGCGACTAATTCCGAAATCATGGTAAAAACAGTTATAAAAAGACTTTTTCTAGCTGCTGCGCTTGTGCACTGTGAGCAAGATTACTTTTTCTAGCTGTTGCGCTTGCGCATTTCGATTCAAAATTGCTTTCCTGTCTACTTTCAGCACCTTTTGCACATGATATTTTTTGTAATAAATGCAAGAAATTTTCGATTTGAGAAGCAATAAAAACGAATTTCCCGAAAATTTGGGAAATTTATGGTAAAATCACCAAGAATTACCGAAAATTTCCGGAATTTTTTGTAAATTAGAAATTTCAAGAAATTTTGGGAATTTTCGGTAGATTCATAAATCACCGAAAATTTCTGGGAATTTAAGATATCCAAAGCTTTTCAGAAGAAATCCAGAAATTTCTATAAATTCATGGAAAATTGATAAATTATCGAAAATTTCAGGTATCCAACAGTTTTCAAAAATGTCCACAATTTTCGGCATATTTCGATATTTTATGGTAATTTATCGGTAATTTATGGTAATCTATCAGTAATTTAGAGTAACTTATCACTTCGAGTTAGTCCAATCACTATTCACTACTCATAATCAGTCTGTCGAGTGTCAGCTCATAATGAAGTGAAGTTATGATTCCAGCAGTTTTGGAAAGTAATTTTGAATCGAAATGCGCAAGCGCAACAGCTGGAGAAAGTAATCTTGCTCAAAGTGCGTAATCACAGCAGTTTAAAAAAGTCTATTCATCACTGCATTTTACCACAGTTTCGGAATTGGTCACTTCCCGTACACTAAACATGCCTCGAAAATCGAAAATTCCGTGCAATCCTATAAAATAGTATATTGTGCTACAATTGCGGAAAGTAGGCAATTTCACATGAGTGTGAAGTTTGCTGTATAAGCCAGAGGCGAATCGAGAGGGAGTTGTCAGCATGTTGAAGGCGATTTGGAGGCAAGCCTTGAATTTTCCGAAAATTTTGGAAATTTATGATAAAATTACCAAGAATTTCCGGAAATGTTCGAAATGTTTGTAAATCAGAAATTAGGAGAGATTTTGAAAATTTTCGGTAAATTCATAAATTACTGAAAAATTCTGGGTATTTCGGTTATTTAGAGCTTTTTAGAAGAAATCCAAAAAGTTCCAAAAATTTATGGAAAATTGATAAATTATCGGAGATTTTAGGTATCCAACAATTTCCAAAAATTCCCAAAATGTTTGGAAATTTTTTTCGGTCTTTTCATAACTGCTTTTAACCACGGTTTAGGAATTGGTCACTTCCCGCACTCTATATGTACATGCCTCGAAAATCGAACATTTCGTCAATGCGTTACAGAAAATGATAAACTGGGGTCAAGAAGGATATAATTAGAGTGTATTTAATGGGATACAAAAATTATAAGGCAGGATAGAATAGTTGGAAACAGCGATCGAATAACAAATTATAAAATAGAATATAATAGAAAAGGATAGAATTTTTGGAAAGGGGGATAGTTAGAAAGAAGTGATAATATAGAATTTTTTTTAATCATAAATTTCATTCTTCATATTTTTTTCACAGAATTGTCCATAGAATTTGATTTGTACGCCATCAGATGAGAATTCAAACGATTGGATTTGCGACTGTGAAGAATCTCATTTATACTAACCTGCAACTAATTCTTGTCAGGAGGCTTATAAATGTGGACCTTGTCCTCCTGAAAATTATCTGGTGTTTCCTTCAGGAGAAAAATCAGCAAGATGTGAAAAAAATCTGTGAAAAAAAAAATTTCAATATGATAGCCTTATTGTATACGAAGGATCTTGTACTTCACTCAAAAATCCTTGTAGAAATTATTTGATTGAAAAGTACTTGAGGGTCCGCAAATTTCATTTTAAATTACAGTGCTCTAGATCACCAATCCAAGCAACTCACGGTGGGCTTGGATTGAATTCAACTCAAAGGGCTTGCACCTCTCGTTTTCCTCCTGCAATCATTTCAGTGATACCTCACGATCAATTTTAGACCAAAAAGAAAAAAATCGCTGGAGGGATTGTCGGATAAACCTAATTTTTCATTTTTATCTTCAGGTTATTATGTATATTTTCGTGAAAATAACTCCAAAGCGGTGCTTTTGTAGCTTAAACTCTATAGTTTGGCATTGGAAAAAGGTGATATGCTCGACTCCCTCGTTGCGGAGACCCCTAAACCGCGCAAGCGAACATGCGCGTGCACTCCGTGCTGTCCGATAATCACTGTCACTAACATTCAAGTGCTCGCGCGCGATCCCCCACCACTAACCCCCATGCGGCGGTTTTCCGCAACGAGGGAGCCGAGTCTGGGCTCGGTGCGCAACTTCAGACTGGGCTTGTCCGCTCTCTGGTTATGTTTTTATGATCAGTATTTTATTTTAGCAAATTCAATGTACAGCGGATTCGCAAGCGGAGCGGACCGGCCCTGAGTGCGAGAGAGATAGTAGCGTAAAGCGTAATGACGCGCAGGCCGATCGAGGTGGTCACTGACCAGAGCGGATGACCAGCCCTGGGAGTGAGACAGATAGTGAAGTAGCGTTTGGTAGGCGTAGTGGTTTCTAGCCCGAGCGGATGACAACCCCGGAGAGGAAGTATGAGCTAACAGCGGTTGACAGGCCGTCAGTCTTTTGCATCTGAGCGGTTAGTCAACCCTGATTGTTCTGACCGTTTCGTCGCGAACGCACGTTTTTATGTCGGTCGCGCCTCGCGAGAGTCGCGAGAAGCTGACCGGAGTGGAAAGGAGCAAGTGGAGGGAGATGCGCGCGTTCGAGCTTCGTGGGCGCTGTAATCGCGGCTCTCATCGACACTCGGTTCTGCCACTTCGCTGGCGTGAGGAAAAACGTATCTTCCTTATCCTGACATGGCTATTAGGGGTGGGAAAGGTATCAATAAATATCAATACATATCGATACGACACTGTATCGAAAAGTATCGATACATTTTTCTCTTAACGATATTTATCGATATTTTCCTCGTCTGCTACGTCATCACCGTTGTGATGCCTTCTACAAGTGGCAACTCAAGCAAGCGATAAGGACAGAACCTGAAAAGCCAATGAGCGGGACTTGAGGCATGCGCAACTATTGCGCAGTTGATTCATTTTCCACTTTCAGTTATTCAGTATTCACTGTCAGTTTGAAATTGAAGCTTTGTAGAGTTTGTACTTTGTACCTCATTAACGTTGTCGTTTCGTTTCAGTGATTGTATGTACTGTCAGGTCAGTGAGTACAGTGTGAATAATAAAAATGTAATGTAATGTTAACAGTTTAAATACTAAAAATGACAGGAAAAACTGACGGTAGGGACATTTTGTGAGAAAAACGCAGTAAAATATTGACTATAAATATATTCAAAGTATATTTAAATATATTTTTAGTTAGCCACACCACATCCACAATTGGGCTTGACGACCCTGGCGATCCTTCTCCTTCTACTTCTCAGCCTAAACCGCAAACACCTCGAAAACGAAAACAAAACCGAGAGCAAAGCATAACTAATTTTTTCGTACCAACAAACAAAATCAAAATCAGCCAAAAAAAACGTCTGATGCTTTAAAAAAACCTTAAAGTTCCAGCTTTGCGTAAGTTCCGAATTCCAATTACATTGCATTTATTATTTTTTTAATATAAAATTATATATTGACTTTATATATTGATTATATGTTGTTTTTAGAGAGAATTAGGCGTCAAATATTTTTAAAAATTCAGAAAAAAAAGTTTCCACGCATTTACATTTATTCGAATTTTGAAGTCTATTTTAAAAAAATGCATACATTTTTCATTGAAACTTCTATAGTTTTTCTTCTAATTAAGATATGTTTAAAAATATGAAAAGTAAAATATGAAAAGTCGATTTCATCAAAACACCCACACTTATATTTTTTGCAAATTTTTTGTTCAATTCGTCCTTCTAAAATAAAGGTATCATTTGAATTTCAAGTGGGCTAAACAATTTGTCTCGCCAAGAGAATTCTTTTTTTATAAAATCGAATTTCCGCAATTTTCTCTGAAAAACCGAAATATACATACCAAAATGTGTTAAGATTGAAGTTTGCACGTTCAAAAAAGTTTCACAAAAAATATCTCTCACACTGATGTGATATCTAGCATCGTTTACGAGAAAAAAACGAAAATTATATTTTTATGAAAAAAAATCTCCCGCCCTTAAGAATGGTTAAGTCCCTATCAAACTTATAGGAATCCTTCCTTATATAAACAGGAACTTTAAAAAATATAGAAAAATATAAAAAAGGTGGGATTTTCCAGAAAATCTTCTTTTCACTTGTTCAGAATTTGGAGAAAAAAATTTAAAGACTTCTTGACAACCCCAAATTTTTAAGTTTTGCTCATATTTTTTTACAGTTTCTGATATTGTTGATTTTTTTATTTTTAAACATATATGTTACTTTTTAAATTAAAAACTTGTAATTTTTACAGTGTTCCAAAGCCTGCAAAGCGTTCTATGGTATGGAATTACTTCAAAAAATTACCGAAAAATAAGAAAATTGCAGTATGTCAAATCCATAATTGTGGGATGCAAGTATCTTGCAGCGGAAATACTAGTAACTGTATGCATCATCTGGATAGGCATCATGGACCGTATTTGCGTGCCGCCGAATCCGGCACGTCTTTTATAAGCAGCAGCACCTGTAGTAGCGGCTCGGAAGAAGCTGGTAACAAAAAGATATCTAAAAAATCTACTGGTGAAAAGTAAGTATTCTTAAAACTCTTTTGCTCTCTTCCTCTGTATGAGTAATTTGAAGAAATTTCAATTTTCAGAGACGAGAAAAAAGTAACTAGGAAGAAAAAAACCACTGTGCGTTGTCGACCACGTTGGTTTTACTGAATTAGTTCGAGAATTTGATCCACGATATGTTTCGCCCAGTCGACGACATATTCGTTATGTTCTATTGGCGCAAGCGTATGAAAGGATCGCAAAACACTTGTCACAAAGTTTGCAAACTGTGACGTATGTTATCTCTGTTTCCATTAGCTTCATATGAAAATTATGTCCTCAATTCAACAATGTATGTGTATTTACAGGTATATCGCAATAATTTCTGATGGATGGACCAGCTGTGCAAACCAAAACTATTTGGTCGTAACAGCGCATTTCCTCCTTGATGGGAGACTCAAAACTGCTACATTAGCTGTAACACCTGTCCCTGCACAGTCAACAGCGGTCAATCTCAAGCAGTTGTTGGAAGGTGTTCTCCAAAAGTTTCCAGGGTTGTCTGTTGTTGGTGCAGTGACGGATAATGCAAGCAACATGATCGCCACATGTAGAGAATGTAAAGTAAGTATGAATAAATAAGTAAATAAGAGAAGGACGAGTTTTCAAACCTATTGAAAAATCCCACGTAGAAAACTACATAGAAAAGTATATGGAAAACTATGTGGGAAACTATATAGGAAACTATATATAAAAATGATATTCGCACTATCTAATTGTCGTCAAAAAAATTTGAAAAAAAGAATGAGCGTTTTATTACCCTTAAGAACAATCTGACTGCTAGGCAAGTACGAAATTCGAAACTTCGCTTTTTTTGGCACACTCTAAGTTTAATATATATTTTCCTATATATTTTCCCATATAGTTTCCTACAAAATTGAGAAAAAAAAATTATAAAAGGAACCTCAAGCATTGCATGTTTACAGGTTTATAGGAAGAGTTGCACCAATGGAATCAACCGGAAGTGAAGTTAATCCAATCTTGTTATACGCGCTGGATTTCTTCGTATTTAATGCTTGAGAGCATCAACAAATCTGTAGATGCCACTACAGTTGTTCTGATTAAATCCGGCTCGAAGGTACAAATTTTGACAAGTGCTGAGAAAAATTCAATCCCCGAGATATTAAGGATTTTTAAGCCTTTCGTGGATGCCACTGAAAGGATTAGTGGAGACTCGTACCCAACGATGTCTCTCATAATTCCTTGCACAAAACTCATTCTTTCGGAACTCGACGATTGTTCACCAGAAATCCCGTCCCCAGAAGTATTAAAGTTCCATACAAAGTTAACAGAGTTGACCAAGGAGCGACTCCTGCAATATAAAGAGCGAACAATTTTGGCGTACGTAGAAATTATCTTAGGTATGCATTTACACGTACAACACAGTACTTTTTATTTTTTTTTTTACGATATCAATACAGTTTTGGACCCTGGATTTGAAGAGCACGGATTCGTCAAGCCAAGAAATTATACGAATGGAGTGATGAGGCTGCAGGAAGACTTGAAACAAGCGATATTCAAGTTTTTGGAAGGGGTGAGAAGCGAGCCGTCTAATCATTCTATTCCTTGCAACTCTCAAGCCATCGTGCACCTAAATAACTACATCGGAGACAGAATTATGCACAAAAAGACGGATGTCGTTGCATTCTGGGGAAGTTATGAAGGTTGTGACGAACTTCGAGCGTTAGCTCAAAAGTACTTGATTGTGCCTGCTACATCAGTTCCTTCAGAGCGAGTGAATTCGACAGCAGGGAATACGATCACAGATAAAAGATCGCGTCTGTCTCCAAGTCTGGCTGAGCAGCTTATTTTTTTGAGATAGAACTTCGAGTTTCTGCAATTGTCAAATACATAAACAAAAAAGGTTCTTACGGGGTCTTAGAAAGCACTCGAATCTGTGTTTGTATAAAATATTCCAATTCTCCAAGTTTTATAATAAGCAATATTTCTAGTGCCTTAGAAAACACTAAAAACTAAATCTTCAATCGCCTTTTAATTATATTTGTCATTCAAATAAATTTATTGTATTTTTAACTATTGTTTGTATTGTTTTTCATTGCAAAAAACATACAATGAACTACTTGTATTTTTAAACTGTTTGTGTTTCTCATTATTTTTATTTCAATCAAATTTGCCAAGCCGCGAATTCGGGTCAGGTTAGGATAGTGGAGGGAGGGGGAAGTTATCGATAAACATCGATAATAGCGATATCTTTTCAGAAAATATCAATATATATATCGATAAATTATTTTACCGATATTTCCTACCCCTAATGGCAATACTGACTACTGAAGTGCGCAGGTATGTCCACTCCAGGGCAAAGAAGGTTCCTTCCTTTCCTGCGATAGGGGTGTTTCGGCTAGTTTCCTCTCCCCCCGCCTCTCTCTCTCTCTCTCTCTCTTAATATTTGAAGGTCTACTTTCTAAAATGGTTACCTACTGAATGAAGAAACGTCGTCTGCGAGAAGGTTTTTATGTTTAATATTAAGAGTCTCGCTCTATGCGAGTAGCGTATAACAAAGGTATCTAGACGTCAAACATCTTTGGACATCCGGGACCCATTAAAATTTTATCAAACTGTAAAAAATTGCAGTTTTTATCAGCTTGTAAATATTCCTTTATTTTGAAGCATGGTACTTCAAATTCGTCTGATCAAAAATTAAAGTATATTAAATTCCCCGTGAAACTAAAGAAAATAATAATTATTTCATATTGTTTAGGAGATACAGTCTTCGGAATTTATATTTATCTGAAAAATTTGTCAACAAAAATATTAAATTTTAGTTTTTGTGAAATAGCATATCTCCTGTGCACTGTAGACAAAATTGTTTTTTTAATATTCGCATTTCTACTGCAATTTGTGTTAAAATTTGATTTCACAATAACGAAAGTACATCCAGTAATATACAAAGCTGAAAAGCTTCAATAATTCCTAAAATACATCCATAAAAATCGATGGCATCAACTTTTAAAAGAAAGTTCATTTTTATTGATATATTTCAGGAGTAATTGAAGTTTGACAGATTTTAATATTATTTTACGTATTTTTCTTATCATAAAAACAACCTTTAACACAAGTTTCATTGGAAACGCGAATATTAAAAAAATACTTTATAATGAACTGTCGCAATTTTCCAAAATTTTAATGGGTTCTCCACGTCCAAAGATGTTTAACGCTCAGACATTTTTTTTCGATGCCAAACTACGAAATTTGAGCTAAAAAAGTACCGAATTGGAGTTATTTTTTTCGAAAATATACATAATAACCTGAAAATGAAAAAAAAATTAAGTTTATTCGACAAGCCCTCTAGTGATTTTTTTCTTTTTGGTCTGAAAATAATCGTGAGACATCACTGAAATGATTTGAGACGAAAAACGAGAGGCGCAAGCCCTTTTGTGTTTGGTCTATTTATAATTTTTGAATCTCTCAATGAACAATATAACGTTAAAAATTGTGGCTGAAGTCCCCCCAGCTCAAATGGTCGAAATTTTTCGATAAACGGTGCAGGTGCTGTGTCATTTCGGAATTTCGAAATAAAACTTGATTAAATGTTATATATGAAAGAAAGCATTAGAAGTCTAGTAAGTATAAAAGTGTATTATTATATTATTGAAAGTGAATTAACATATACAATAACTTCCAACTTATTATTTTTTCTGACAAACTAGCAATTATATTCCTTGAAATAATGTTATAGTTCGTATGAAAGATATATAAATTTACTTTTGTTTCTTCTTGCCATGATTTACATATTTATTTACTTCAAGAATATTATTTCCTGATGCCAACAAAAAGCAACCATAACCTCCCTAACTTAGCTTGACTATTCACAACATGTCTCACTCGCACTTTTCAGTCAGTAAGAAAGAGACAACTATAACCTATTGACGCATGCGTACTAATTCAAAAAGTAAAAGCACTTTCAGAGCTGCATACTTTCAAGCCTGCAAACTGTATCAGATTCGGAAATTCCTGCCATGGCAGTTATATCTCCTTACTATTATTTCGTGGCTCAGGGTTTCAGGAGAGCGGATCATGGCAGCCATTGTTCTAGGGTCACCCCAACCTTAAATTTTGGACATTATATTTTTTTCCCTTGGATTGCAAAATTGCAAATAGAGAAAACACTAATCAGTTGTTGAAAAAATGTCATATGAGATTGAAAAGCAAAAAGGCAGCGCAATTTTCTCACCACTTATGCACTGAAAACGATAATTCACCGAAACTCTGTATGAACAATGCTTTAGATTCCACCACATGACATCGACCTACTATATATGACATCATCGACTGAGTGTGACGTAATGACAGGATAGGGGAGTTTACCAGCTGTTAGATAGCGCTAGCTGTTCTAGTCAAAGTACCGCGAAATGCCAAATTGAATAAATAAAAAATCGCTTTTTTTTATATAAATTAGTGATAAACGTTTAGAGTTTATTGGTAAAATAAGTTAAAAGTGTAAGTTATTCAGTTTGAAAAAAAAATTTTATGTTCTGTTGAGTTCTTCTTACGTAATTCTAAATTTCATAAATATAACATTATTGTCTGCTGAAAGAACGTGTCAAAGTACGTATTTTCACAATTTTTTCTATTTTTACACCGAAAGCGATCAAATGCTATTGGTTGTATAAGTCATTAATCAATTAGACCGAAATGATCGAAAATTTTTCCCTAAATTTAAGGATATGTTGCGGTTTCAAGGGTTTTAAGCTTTATTTATTAATATAAGCGGTAGCCTTGTGCGTCATTTGATAGTCTTCGATATAAAAATATCAAAATTTGGAGAACTTGTACACTGAAAAGTTCTTTCAGTGGACAATAATGTAATATTTTTAAAATTCATAACTACGCCATAAGAACTGACCACTACTTGAAACACTGAATTCTTTCTTTTCAAACTGGATGACTGACACTATCAGTTTGTTCTGAGAAAGTAAATAAATTCATTGATAATTTGTATTAGAAGAGCAATTTCTTTTTTACCCAATTCGAATTTTCGCGGGACTTCGACTACAACAGCTAGCGCTATCTAGTGGCGAGTAAACTCCCCTATACTCTATAGTGACTGCATCTATGAAACAATGTCCGATATTAACCCGAATTAGGCTAACCGGGGTAAGGATGCATATTCACGAAAATCCATCACATCTTGAATATTATACTACTTTTTTCTGCTTTCTTGTTTTTAATAACTTACTTTTGTATGCTCTACCGATACAAAATCACTGGAAATTCACTTAATATTCTCAAACTCAGCCAACTTTCGGAGATTTTTCTCGGAAAGTACCCAGATAGCACTTTTTAAGGATCCAGTAGTAAGCCTTATAAATTTACTGAAAGCTCATAAACTAGGTTTTGTGAATATAATCGAAATTTCCTTAAATAGCAAGGAATTGCAAAGAATACCTTGAAAGATTATCTGGCTTGCGAACCAGGTAGAAAGGGTTCTTGTAGTAAGCAGTGGCCAGGTGTGAAAGCTTCAAATATAATTTTTTTTTTCAATTTCCAAATTAGAGATTCAAAAGTTAGAAAATCAGAATCCACGGATCTTTAAAATTACAAATATCTAAGATTTACGTTTGAAAAATTCTAAATATATCACATTTTGTATGTATCTCGTAAACTTTACGCGATACGTAAAAACAGATAGCATTTTTAGATTAACCATTAGATGAATACTACTGTATATAAATATGAATATGTGGGTGGTCACATGTAAATATATGCATGTAAATAATTAAATAACAATTTTTGAAGTGTTAAAAGGGATTAGTTTCATGAAGGTCTTGTGATAGCCTGACATTTTCGTTTGAGATATTCCTGACATTTTTTTTCGGTAGAGCGAAGAATGCAAAATTTCCTAAAAATATTTTTTCAAATGTGGTTACAAGAGAAATATTCTGAAAAGATTGTATTATGCACATCATGTATATTTAAATTATTTGGAAATCTTACATCAATTGAATATATCGAAACAAAGTACCTGTAAGATCTTCAAAATGAAACTGAATGAATCTTAATTGAAAAGGTCCAAAATTTGAAGCTTTTACTCTCGCTTTTATTTAGAATTAGAATTAGAATTTTAAAACTTTCAAATTGGAAGCACTTGACTCTTAAGGCTTCTGTTTTTAAATTTGATGTAATTTTGTCAATTGCAATTAAAATCTGCTGCAGAACTTTGATTTCAAAATACCCCAACTTTTTTTGGGTTTTCCATATCAATTAAAAAAATTAAAAAAGAAATTAAATTAAAAATGTATATTTTTGAAATTTTATCTTATTTTGCTTCAATTTCGAAACGTTTTTAAGGGTATATACCAGAGTGTCACGTGATCAATTAGGTACATGGTATTATATTCGGCAGTTTTAAAATTTAAAAAATCTGCCCGCTTTGCGGGAACATATTCATCGCGTGCTTCGTGCGCAGCTCACTTCGCTTACAAGTTTAAGGACGCCTACGGCGCGCGATTCGGTCGTCGCGCTTCGCGCTCCGAATCATGGTCTCGCACTTCGCGCATGGTGTTATATGTTCTTTATGTACAAATTACAGAATTTGTTTTTGATTTCAAATGAGAAAGGAAATTTATTTACTTAAGGCTCTATCGGCCTTAAGGAATACATTCTCATCATAATATTCGCGCTTTCCGCTCGATTTTCTGCGCTCACTGTATAATATATACAAATAAATGATTAAAAAGATGATTCAAAAAATTATCTTAATGATTTACGATTGGTCCTATAAAGAAATGTTTAACAGCAATTTTATTTTACCTTTTAAAAGCACAAATTCTACTATTTTGACTATTTTTTTCTTATCTCGCATCGTTTGGCTCAAACATTAAAATTAAAATATTCCGATACTTTTTTCTATACTTAAAATACACACTATGCCTCCTACCAGAAAATATTTAGAGGTAAGTTTACGAGTCTTCGTAAAAGCAACAATTTTGGTATGTTAACTTTCTTTCGTATTCCGCGTTATTTAGCTCAAAGTTAGAATTTTCGATTTTTCAAGAAAATTCGAAAAGTTGTTATAACAATCTTGTAGGGCTTTTTTAAAGAAACGTTTTTCTTTACTTGACTTTTTTCATATCGTGCATTGTTTGGCTTCAAATTCTTATTTTCGATCCTTTTTTTAAATTTTGGAAATGCTATAACTCTCACAATTTTCCTTTTAGCGCAAAAAGGCACTGGTATAAATTGTCCGACTTTCTGAGTACTACGAATCTCTGTACATGGAATTCCTGAATTTGGAAAAAAGTAGTCTCAAACATTTTAAAAATGCTCCAACTTTTTAAGTTTTTGTCCAAAATGGCTGGCTAACGAACTTAGCCTTCATTTCAGGACACTAAAAGAGTATACCAAAGGCCAATTTAATTGGGCAATTCTTCCGAAAGTTGTCGTGCTCACAAACTAAAAATCTACAGACACACACACACACACACACACACACACACACACATATATATATATATGTATATATATATATTCGTAAACACATGTTTTCCGGGTTCAGGGAGTCTCAAAACGTGGACATTTAACAAAAACGGTGGGGGTCAAATTTTACACAAATCTAATATATTCTCCGATGAGAATGTAATAAGCAAAACAGACAAAACTAAGAAAATAGAAAATGCAATCTACTACAGTTTGAATAGCATTTTTTGGGCCACTCTTGTCGATTTTTTCAAAATAAATATTTGACCTTCGAAACTGTAGTACTGGAAGAGTTGAAAGTAGCCAAAACAGCAGTAGTGTATCCACACAATAGTAAAAAAATACATAGTTTTCCAAGAAGAAAATATTTTGCACATAAATTACCATCCATACAATTTGCCAATGTTTTAACTCAGTTTCAACTTTAATTTAGTTTTATTACAACTTCGTTGATTCAAAACTCGAATCTTTCATATTCGAGTTCTTATTGATTGGGAAAGGATATCAAATTTGAATTGTTTTCAAAACAGAAAACTTTGAAATTAAATTTTTTGACATTATAACGGATGAATGCTCTTATTTATCATTTTTTACTCTTGAAACCATCTAAATTCAAATATTCTTAAATTTGGAACTTATTTCCTCTAAAGTTTTTCAATTCTAAACTTTTTCAATTTTCAACGCTTCCAAATTGATATTTTATTACTCTTCAATACAATTAAATTAAATTGCTGACTTCAAATTCAAATATTAATTGACAATTAAATTCTAATAATTAAAACAGATATCGAATTGATTCAAGCGAAATTCTTGTATATTTCAAATATAATTATTGCAATTCGAATGCAGTTCTAGTTGATACAAAATGAATTATAGTTGATATAAATAGGAATTCAGCAACTTAAGTTAATTTCAACTAAATTCTAGTTCATTCCAAATGGAAACCTATAGATTTAAATAGAATTCAAACATTTAAAGCAATTCAAATATGATTCTTGTTGATTCAAGTGGAATTCTAATCAATTATAAATAAATTCCAGCATATTAAACTAAATTCTGTTTAATTAAATATAAATCTCACAATTAGAATGGAATTCCAGTCAACTGTGAATTATTGCGACTCAAAATTAATTCTAGTTAATTGAATTGATATCAAGCTAAAGTATGTACAAAAAGTCGCCTCGAATAGTGAAAAATCATGACTTGATATAATTTGAAAACCTTTTGATCAATAATGAATAGTTTTCTGAGGACAACTGTACTTGCATATCCTAATTCTTAAAATCCTTTTCATCTACTAAAAACTAGATTTCTCATCAAAATAACAAAAAATTCGCCTTTAATTGTTATTTTGACCTCTATTGCCGATGCTCAACATGATTGCAACATGCAACATGCTCCTGATTCTCAACATTCCAAAAAATGTCAAAAGCTATCTTTCTTCCATATTGAGAAGTTACAGTCGACATTCCTAGAAGATGTTAATAAGATTCATAAGTTTAAAAAGTTCCAGAATTTCAAAAATGTTCAAAAACTACCAAGAACCAGTTTTTTGATAGGACCAGAAACGTAAGCGCAATTTTTACTACATGTCAAGAACATTTTTTTTTAATATTCCTTGCAATATCTAATTAATGTGAAGGCTTATCGAAATTAAAATGAACATCTTTCTGTTACTTTTTATTATTTTTTCTGCGTCATCTTATTTTTCATACCAGGAAATCATGAAAAAAGTTTCGTCGGTCACAATATTTAAGGTTTAAAATTTCAACTGGAGGGCTGGCTCTGAAAGTAGTGCGTAACGCTCCGTGTCCGAGAAAAAATCGCTTTGAAAAAGTACATTTGAAAGTTCTGCCTGTTCTTTCCACGCTCGTTCATTTTTTATTAACAGTTGAATATTCTTATCACATTTTGGAGCATTGAATGGTATTTTACCATCTTAGAGATCAAACTGCAGGAATCTGGTGCCCCCCTCAGTCTACAAGACAAACCGATTATAACGACTTTGGTTCTGGCTTGGTTTACATACTTTCCTTTGCATGACCGAAGTTTGGTGGGACTGCCGTCATGAATGGACACTCGACCTTATAACGATTTAGCTGCTCAATTTGGACACGATTTTATTCTTATGGAATAAATATCTCGCTTCAAGTTGTAGTTGGGTGCATACTTGTAACAATGAATAATAAAAATAATGATGTAGACCTGGATAGGATTGACGCTTCTACTGACGGAAGGCATGTCCTCGGAAAAGTTTCAGGCGATAAATGGAGGTTAGGTGTTTGAAATGCTAGAGGTGTAAGTGATCTTAAGGAAAAGAAATTGCGGGATACAATGCGCGTGAGGAAGCTAGATATTTTGTTTGTACCGGAAACAAAGAAGAAAGGATGTTAAGTATGAAAGATAGAAAACGGACTCGAACTTTGGTCAGGAGTAGATAATGAATCGTATTGTCCCCAAGGAGTCGGTCTGATTATGAATGAGAGAGCAAAACAACATGTCAAAAGTATGATTGTGTATCACCTAGATTACTATGGGTTAGAATGAATGTGGGAATCAGAAGACTATTTATTGCAGCGTACTGCGCTCCAGTTGATGGTGAAAAGAGGGATGTAAAAGATATTTTCTGGGACTCGTTAAATGATATACGAGGGACTTGCGATCCTGGCGAAAGAATAATTCTACTTGGAGATATGAATGGCTAGGTTGGTGTGCAGCGCGAAGGTACCGACAGGGTACTGAGCCATTTCGGAGACCCAGAAACGAACGATAACGGGGATGAATTGATTAGCTAATGCTTGGAGAAAGGCTTGTTTATTACAAACACTTGGTTCAGACATAAAAAGATCCACATGTATAAGTACTTGGTGTAGAGGCGAGTCATAGTATGATAGACTTTGTTATAGCGGATGAGAGACTGAGAAGGCTTGTGAGGGATACAAAAGTTATGAGAGGCTCTGAATGCGAAACAGATCACTACCTCTTAGTTTCAAAAATGAGTCTAGGTCGAGGGTGGAGGAGAAGAAGAAACAATAATGAGCCGAAGCAGAAGCGAGTTAGAATGATGAATTTGCAGAAACTAGAAGTACAATTGGTATATTGTGAAAAGCTGAATAAATATTTAGAACATCATGAAGAAGACTGGAAGACTGAATTGAATAATAAAAATGTAGAGGGTGCTTGGGTCATACTACGTACCCAAGAGTCTGTCTGACTAGGAATGAGAGAGCGAAACAACACTTCATAAAGTATGATTGTGTATCACCTAGATTATTATGGGTTAGAATGAAAGTGGGAATCGGAAGACTATTTATTGTAGCGTAATGCGCTCCAGTTGATGGTGACAAGAGGGATGTAAAAGATTTTTTCTAGGACTCGTTAAATGATATACTAGAGACTTGCGATCCTGGCGAAAGAATAATTCTACTTGGAGATATGAATGGCCAGGTTGGTGTGCAACGCGAAGGTACTGACAGGGTACTGAGCCATTTCGAAGACCCAGAAACGAACGATAACGGGGATGAATTGATTAGCTAATTCTTGGAGAAAGGCTTGTTTATTACAAACACTTGGTTCAGACATAAAAAGATCCACATGTATACTTGGTGGAGAGGCGCAGGTCATAGTATGATAGACTTTGTTGTAGCGGATGAGAGACTGAGAGGGCTTGCAAGGGATACAAAAGTTATTAGAGGCTCTGAGTGCGGAACGGATCACTACCTCTTAGTTTCAAAAATGAGTCTAGGTCGAGGGTGGAGGCGGAGAAGAACTAATAATGAGCCGAAGCAGATTCGAGTTAGAATGGAGAATTTGCACAAACTAGAAGTACAATTATTGGTATATCGTGAAAAGGTGAATAAATAATTAGAACATCATGCAGAAGACTGGAAGACTGAATTGAATAATAAAAATGTAGAGGGTGCTTGGGTCATACTACGTAACCAAGAGTCTGTCTGATTAGGAATGAGAGAACAAAACAGCACGTCAAAAAGTATGATTGTGTATCATCTAGATCATTATGGGTTAGAATGAAAGTGGGAATCAGAAGACTATTCATTGTAGCATGCTACGCTCCAGTTGATGGTGAAAAAAAGGGATGTGAAAGATACCTTCTGGGACTCATTAAATAATATACTAGGGACTTGTGATCCTGGCGAAAGAATAATTCTACTTGGAGATACGAATGGCTGGGTTGGTGTGCAACGTGATGGTACCGACAGGGTACTGGGCCATTCCAAGAATCAAGGATGCTGATGGTGGAATGGTATGAGATTCGGAAAAAGTGAAAGACTGTATGAGAGATTTTTTCAAGAAATTGTATGGAGGTCAAGCTATGGAGCATGACAACCTTCCCATTTAAGAGAATGCATTAGACAATCCCGTTGTAAGTAGCGGAAGAAGAAACAATATCGACGACATTATATCCGTGATTAAAAAACTAAAGAATAGTAAGGCTGCTGGTATGGATGGCACCACCCCTGAAATGCTTAAGAGCGGTGGCAGATATCTATTTGTGTGTCTGAGCGAATTTATGAATATGTGTTCTGTGCATGGTGAAGTTCCAAATGAATGGAAAAAGACGATTAGATCTAGACTTTGCGAAGTCCTGAAAGAGTATGGAGTGAATGATTGGCTTCTTAGAGCAATGAAAGCAATATACAATGGTAGCTGAGGGAGTGTAAGAGTGAATGGACTATTGAGCGAATGGTTTAATATTAAGCAGAGCGTGAGGCAAGGCTGCGTTATGTCCTCCTGGATGTTCAGTATATACATCGACAAATGTCTAAGAATGGCGCTCTTAGACGAAGAAGGTGTTGATCTCGGGACAGTGAATGTACGAGGACTGGCGTTTGCAGATGATAAGATTGCTACAGCGGAATCAGCCGACGATCTGCAGGGAATCATGGGCAGACTGGACATCAGCATGAAGAGTATGGATCTTAAGATTAACGCAAATAAAACAAAAATTATCGTTTTTGAAAGAAGGGGTGAGAAAACAGTTGCAACATTGCCTTAAACGAAGAGTGGATAGAACAAGTTGATGAGTTCGTGTATCATGGAACAACAAATACAAACTATTACTAGAATTAAAATTTAACGAATAAAGCTAAAATCGCAATATATAATTTTGTGCTTGCACCCACAGTGTTCTAAGTTAGCAAATGGTTGGAATGTGTGAATGAGACGCTAAAGAGAAGGGATATTCGAAGTCGTAGAAATGTCTGAAACGAAAGATTTTGGATACTGATGGGCCCGCGTGAAGAGATTTTCTTAGTGGATTATTATAAATATTCCCGTTAATATAATCGCTTTGCGAAGCTCTTCACCCGGGCTGATTGCTAGAGAGATTGATCAAGCGACTATTGTCGGAGCGACATTGTGAGATTGATCTAAAACCTATTTTCTCAACTAAATTTCTGAAAATCAAAGAAAAATGTAATGGAACGGATTTGAATAATATCATTTAAATTTAAGAGAATTAAATAGGATTTGAAGAATTTAATGGAATCCGACTAAATCAAAAAGTGAAATTTTCTTAATTCAAATTATTTTAAATAAATTTCAACGAAATACTAATAAAAATTATGAATTTCACTCAGTTTCAGTTATTTCCATAAAATCTAAATTAATTTCATAACCTTTCACGCAATTAAAATACATTTGGCCAAGTTCATGTCTTTTCCAGTAAGTTAAAGCGGATGCAACCGAATTTAAATTAAACAAATAAATTTTAAGTAGATTCAAAAGAAATTAACTGATTTATATAAAAATTCATTGAACTTACATGCACATTTCAAAAGGTCAATTCATATTAATAATTTAAAGTTAACTTAAATTTTCTCATTTTTCAATTCAAACACAAACTGGTACGAAAATACACCGATTACGGTACAAAATCACCCTAACTTGTTCCAACTTAAAAATCCAGATCACTTTCATCGAAATTCTCATCTTGAGTAATCTAATTTTTGACACATGTCGCATTGAATTTAAATTCTCTTATAGGTTCTCCGAATCTCTCTATATGTATTAGGGTGGTCCAAAAAACGGCAATATATTTTTTTTCTAAAATGGGTCCCCGACAAATTGTTCGCTTTAGTGTCAAAATGACACCTGAATTTTCGCAGCATTCAAAGAAAAATATTTTGGGGTCGCGCAAGCCCATTTTTTGCAAAAAAATGCTTATTTTATTTGAATCGCCCGTGAATTATTTTACTTTGGCATATCCGGACTGTATTAAATTTAGTGAATACATCACGTAGATTTTTGGCAGAATTTTGAAAACATATTTAGGGGTCTCGCAGGCTCATTTTTGAACAAAATGCTTTTTTTTAAATTTCCGCTGTTAATGTAATATTTTACTTTAGTAGCATGCAAGATACGCATGCTAAGGTAAAAAGAAATCATTAGAAAAGTTAATTTGAAAAAATTAGGTTTTTTGTTATAAACATGCTCCCTGGAACACTTAAACATTTTTCTATAATTGTGTTAAAATGTTAGTATACATTTCACGAAACAGATTCAATACAATACAATTCAATAAAATACAATTAGATACAATTCACGTATGCCTAAATGAAGGAATGCATTAAAAAGGATAATTAAAATGAATCAGTTTTTTTGTTGTTGCAAAAATGGGTTCGCGAGACCCATAAATATATATTCTTTTAATTCTATAAAAAATCTGGGTGATATATTTCACTAAAAGTGATACATTCCAGGTATGTCAAAGTATAAAAATCCATTCACAGCCGAAGCTAAAATAAAAAAGCATTTTTTTCAAAAATTGGCCTGCGAGACCCATGAATATATATTTTTAATTTTGTCAAAAATCCGGATGATGTATTTCACTAAAAGTAATACAGTCCAGGTATGCCATAGCAAAATAATCCATTAAGAGTGGCAATTAAAATAAAATAAGCATTTTCTTCGTCGACTGAAATTTCTTAATCTGTTAGAAAAATAGTTTTTACTATTTCCAGGCAGTTTTAAGGAATTTCCTTGAATTCCGGAAGATTTGGATGGATTTCATAGGATTTAAGACTTTAGAATATTTAAAAAGATTCCAAGTGATTTCAGAGGATTTACAAGATTTTCAAATATTTCAAAGGATTTTAAAGAAATTTCAACGAATTAAGATTTTAGGATATTTAGAAATATTCCAAGGGATTTCCATGATTTACAAATATTTCAAATGATTTTTAAGGAATTTCACAGCATTTCAAAGGAATTTTATAATATTTCAATGGATTTTAAATAATTCTTTCACAAGAATTAGGGGACTTCAAATATCTGAAGAGACTTTAAAATGATTGAGGGTATTTCCAAAGATCTTAAAGAATTTTAAAGAATTTAGTATACATTTTAAAAGATTCCAAGAAATTTCCAGGAACTTGAATGATTTTAAGGGATTTACAAAAATTTTCATGTGATTTTAAAAAACCTCATACAATGACGAAAGATTTAGGAGAACTTTATAGGACCTATAAGGTTTTAGGATATTTTAAAAGATTTTAGGGGATTCTTAAAGGATTTTAACGGATTTCCAAAGATTTGAATGACTCTAAGGATATTATGCTCTCAAAGAATTTTGATAAATTTTCCGGGATTTCATGAATTATCCTCGGATTCTAAGGGATTTCAGAGGATTTTCAAGATTTCCAAATATTTCAAAGGATTTTTTTAGGAATTTAAACGGATTGTAAAGGATTTTATCAAATTTCCGAAGATTCTAGTAATTCTAAGTTACTTTATGGACGCCAAATACAGTATTTTAATGACTTTCCTAGGACCTCAAAGGCTTTCATAGGATATCGAATATTGCAAGGGATTTCAAGGAATATCATCAGATTTCATGTAATTTCACAGGACTTCGTAGGAATTTGATAATATTTTGATGGATTTCAAATAATTCTTTCACAAGAATTGGGGGATTTCAAAGATTTGAAGAGATTTTCAAATGATTCAAGGTATTTTCAGAGATATTAAAGAATTTAAAAATATTCCAAGGAAATAGAAATATTTTAGGGTACTTTAATAGAATCCAAGGAATTTCCAAGGATTTTAATGATTTCAAGGGATTTTAAAAAATTCCATGCGACTTTAAACATCTTCCTACAATTGCGGAGGATTTGGAAGAACTTTAGAGGGCCTAAAAGGTTTTAGGATATTTGAAAAGAATTTCAGGGACTCTTAAAGGATTTTAACGGATTTCTGAAGATTTTAATGATTTTAAGGATTTTACGCTTTCAAGGAATTTCGATAAATTTTCTGGGATTTCATGAATTATCATCAGATTCCAAGGGATTTTAGAGGATTTTCATGATTTACAAATATTTCAAATGATTTTTAAGGAATTTCAACGGATTTCAAAGGATTTTATCAGATTTCCAAGGTTTTAAGTAATTTTAAGGTATTTTAAAGGCTTTCAATATGGCATTTTAATGAATTTCTCAGGATCTAAAAGTATTTAATAAAATATCGAATATTTCAAGGGATTTCAAGGAATATCATCAGATCTCATGTAATTTCACAGGGTTTCGAAGGGACTTTATAATATTTTAATAGATTCCAAATAATTCTTTCACAAAAATTGGCGGATTTCAAATACTTGAAGAGACTTTCAAATGATTCAAAGTATCTCCATGGATTTTAAAGAATTTTAAAGAATTTAGTACATTCTAAAAGATTATAAGGACTTTTCAATAGATTTCAAGAATGTGAAGGGATGTCAAGAGATTTCAAAGGATTCGAACAATTTTAGGGTATTTTAAAAGATTCCAAGAAATTTTCAAGAGCTTCAAGAAATTTCAAGAAATTTCAAAAGATTTCAATGGCATTGAAATATTCTAGGGTAATTTAAAAGAATCCATGGATTCAATGGATTTTAATGATTTTAAGGGATTAAAAAAATTTTCATGCGGTTTTGAAGAGCTTCCTACAATTTTGGAAGATTCGGAAGTACTTTATAGGACCTATAAGGTTTTACGATATTTTAAAATAATTTAAGGGATTCTTAAAGGATTCTAATGGATTTCCGAAGATTTTAATTATTTTAAGGATTTTATGCTCTCAAGGAATTTTAATACACTTTCCGGGATTTCATGAATTATCATCAGATTCCAAAGGATTTTAGAGAAAATCCATGATTTACAAATATTTTTCATGATTTTCAAGGAATTTCAACGGATTTTGAAGGATTTTATAAGATTTTCAAAAGTTGTGAGTAATTTTAAGGTATTTTAAAGGCTTTCAATGTCGTATTTCAATGAATTTCCCAGGATCTCAAAGTATTTCATAGAATATCGAATATTTCAAGGAATATCATCAGATTTCATGTAATTTCACAGGATTTCGAATGAATTTTATAATAGTTTAATGGATGTCAAGTAATTCTTTTACAAGAATTGGAGGATTTCAAATATTTGAAGACACTTTTAAATGATTCAAGGTATTTCCAAAAATCTTTGGAAAATTCTAAAGAAATTAGTGTAGATTTTGAAAGATTCTAAGCAATTTTCAATAGACTTCAAAAATTTGGAGGGATTTCAAGGAATTTCAAAGGATTTTAAAAATTTTAAGGTATTTTAAAAGATTCCAAGGAAAACTCAAGAGCGCCAAGAAACTTCAAAGAATTTCAAAAGATTCCAAAGAAATTGAAATATTTTAGAGTATTTCGATAGAATTCAAGGATTTTCCGCGGATTTTCATGATTTTAAGGAATTTAAAGAAACTTCATGCAGTATTAAAGATCTTCCTACAATTTCGGAAAATTTGGAAGAACTTCATAAAACCTATAAGGCTTTAGTATATTTTAAAAGATTTCGAGGGATTCTTAAAGGATTTCAACGGATTTCTGAAGATTACAATGATTTTAAGGATTTTATGCTCTCAAGGAATTTTGATCAATTTTCCGGGATTTCATGAATTATCATCAAATTCCAAGGGATTTTAGAGGATTTCCATGATTTACAAATGTTTATAATTATTTCTAAGGGATTTCTACGGATTTCAAAGGATTTTATTAAATTTTCGAAGATTTCAGTAATCCTAAGTTACTTTAAAGGCTCTCAATACAGTATTTTAATGACTTCCCTAGGACCACAAAGGATTTCAAAGGATATCGAATATTGCAGGGGATTTCAAGGAATATAATCATATTTCATGTAATTTCACAGGATTTCAAAGTAATTTAATAATATTTTAATGGGTTTCAAATAATTCTTTCACAAGAATTGGGGAATTTCAAAGATTTGAAGAGGTTTTCAAATGATTCAAGGTATTTCCAAAGATTTTAAAGAATTTTAAAAGATCTAGTACATTTTAAAAGATTCTAAGAAATATTCAATAGATTTTAAGATTTTGGAGGGATTTTAAGGAATTTCGAAGGATTAAAAAAATTTTAAGGTATTTTAAAAGATTCCAAGGAATTCTCAAGACCTTTAAGCAAGGAATTTTGAAAGATTTCAAAGGAACTGAAATATTTTATTTTATTTTACAAGAATCCAATGAATTTTTATGGATTTTAATGATTTTAAGGCCATGTGAGTGTAACCTCAGATTTTATTTTCGCATTTTTTTTAAACTAACTTACGTTCACACGAAACGCGATATCGAGTTGAAAATTTCGGAAACTAAATAAAAAGCTCTAAGAAACGTTTGTCTGGTCCTAAATTTTTATAACTACAGAAAAAAGCAACAAAAAATTTTTTTAGGAAAAAAACATTTTTATATTTATAAAAATTTAGGACCAGAAAAACGTTCCTTAGTGCTTTTTATTTAGTTTCCGAAATTTTCATGCGGTTGTACAGTTTTTCGTAGAATTTCGGAAGATTTTGAAGAACTTTATAAAACCTATAAGATTTTAGTATATTTTAAAAGATTTTAAGGGATTTTAAAAGCTCTCAAGGAATTTTAATAAATTTTACAGGAATTCATGAATTATTATCAGATTCCAAGGGTTTCCAGAGGATTTTTAGGATTTTCAAACATTTCAAAGGTTTTTAAAGAAATTTTAACGGATTTCAAAAGAATCTCACAGGATTTCATAGGATTTCGAATATTTCAAGGCATCTCAGGAAATATCATCAAATTTCATATAATTTCACAGGATTTGAAGGGATTTTATAATATTTTTATGGTATTCGAAGAATTTTTTCACAAGAATTGTGGGATTTCAAATATTTGAAGAGATATTCAAATGATTCAAGGTATCTTCGAACATTTTAAAGAATTTAGAACATTTTAAAGGATTGTTGCTAATAAAATTAATTGAAAAGATACAATAAGAATTGTTGATATAACAAATTTTATTCATGATCAAACGTTCGCAAATCATTTCGTAACAAATTTCTTAAATTATACTATTTTAATGTATTTTAATTTTCAACTCTAAAAGTATTATAAAACAAAATACACGCAACTCTAGAGTTAGTGCGGGTCTCGGGCATTGCTTACTCTGACCGTAAGACTCTTCCGAGAATTTCTACGACGAAAACAGTCAGGGCCATTTGAACCATTTCCAGTTGAAATACATAATTTTAATTAACTGTATTTTGTACAAATGTAGATTCTTGTTATCATAAAGGATGGACCCTTTTTAATAATGAAGACTATTTAATAAAAAGTGGATTTTCCGCGTGTATCCAAAAATAAATGCGAAATATGCACGCGAGCGTGCGAGCTGCTCGCTTTGTCGCTACGGTACTGCGTGATTGCGTCAAGGTCGCCGCGCGTCTTTCCCTGCCCCCGGGCTCCCTCATCCACGAGTGCAAGCTGGCAGAATTCTAGGGACGCAGTAAGCCGAGGCGCAGTATATCGAGAGTTGAGTGACTAATTTTATGCTTATATTTCATATTTTTCTAAATATCCAAAACGCTCTAGGAAATTAGAGAAATTACCTGAAAGTCTTCTAAGGTCCTGAATAAACCAGGAATATAGAGAGAAGGTAACACCTGAATGGAAGATTTTCCTAAACTCCCCCATTTAGCTCATTCTCTAGGTTTTTAGCCAAGTCCCTAAGTTTCCCACGGGGCCGTCATTAAGTACGTTACCAATTTTGGGCTATTTTTAAGTGTTTCTCGTGAGTTTGGTTGTTAATATGCTTTCGGGAATGAATCAAGAATAAATGAAAATATAAAATTATCAGACATCACAGTCCCTAATACCAACAGACACAAATTTTTAACAAAATAGTTGAACTTCTAACTAAATAGTTAGATTTTCAGGCCAAAAAGGCAAAATTTTTGGAAGATGGTTGAATTTTCAACAAAAAAGTTGATTTTCAACCAAGAAAGATGACTTTTCTACAATGAAAGATAAATTTTCAATCCAAATGGACTATTTTTTTAAAACAACAGTTGAATTTTTAACCAAAAAAGATGACTTTAACAAAATAGTTGCATTTTCAACACAATAATTAAATTTTTAACCAAATAGTTGAATTTTCAACCTACAAAGATGCACTATCAACCATATGGTCGAATTTTCAAACAAAAAGACTAAAATTCAACTAAAAGCACTTGCATTTTCAACCAGATAGTTGAATTTTAAATCCAAAAGAACAAATTTTCAACCAAAGGGTCGAATTTTCAAGAAAATAAATAAATTTTCAACAAAATAGTTGTACTGTAAACCAGATAGCTGAATTTTTAACCTACAAAAATGAATTTTCAACCAAGAAGATTATTTTTCTACCAGAAGACGAATTGTCAACAAATACGTGAATTTTCAACTAATTATTTGAATTTTCAACTTATGAATAATAAATTTTCAGCCAAAAATGAAATAGTTAAATTTTTTCTTTAAAAAATTACTTTTCAACAAACAAAAATGAACTTTCAATCATTTGAATTTAAAAAAAAACCAATTTTTCACAAAATAGTTGAATCCCCAACCAAATAGATGAATTTTCAACAAAGAAGATTAAATTTCTTCCGAAAAAGACGAATCTTCAAGAAAAGAGTCAAGTTTTCAAGATAAAAAGTTAAATATTTTAGAAAACAGTTGACTTTTAAACCGGAAAAGATGAATTTTCAATAAGAAAGTTAATTTTCAACCAAGAAACATAAATTTTCAACCAAATAAATGGTTTCAACCAAAAAAATTGAATTTTTTCCGAATCATTCCAAACCAATCCAAATTATTCCGAAATTTGTATCCGAATCAATCCGAAAAAAGTTCTCAAGATCGATCGATCCAAATCTGTTAAGACTTAATCCGACTCAGTCTGATTCAATCCGAATAAATGTGAATTAATTCGAACTCGAATTGAACTAAAGCGATTTTCAATCCGAATGAATCCGATTCAATGCGAAGTCGGATTCATTCGGATTAATAATTCAGTATATATTAATCCGAGTTTGGATTGATTCGGATTCATTCAGATTGAAAATTGGGTTTGGATTGATTCGGATTGGAAAGTTCGAATTAAATCGAAATGAGTCGGATTAATTTTTAACCGATTTGGATCGAACGAGATCGAGAACTTTTTCGGATTGGTTCGGATTGGTTCGGATACAGGTTTCGGAATAATTCGGAATGAATCGGAATGAATTCATATCCGAAACTTTCGTTAGGGTGAGGCCCGATCAGTTCCTGACTAGAACTTACTAGTCCAGTTGTTTTTAGTGAATTCCTGACCAATCTTTGCTTGAAACTTTAACTATTTTGTTAAAAACTCATTTTTTGGCTGAAGATTGATCTCTTTGGTTGAAACTATAACTATTTTCTTGACAACTCATTTTTTTGGTTGAAGATTCATCCCTTTGATTGGAAATTTAACTATTGTGTTGAAAACGCGTCTCATTTTTAATTGAAAATTAATTTTTATGACGAAAATTTAATTATTCCATTTTTTGTTGGAAATTTATATTTTTTAGTTAAAATTTCAACTATCTGGTTAAAAATTTATCTTTTTTAGTCAAAAACTCAACTATTTGGTTGAACATTAGTGTATTTTGTTCATAATTCATCTTTTTTTGGTAGAAAAATAATCTTCTTGTTTCAAAAATAATCTTTTCGATTGAAAATTCAACTATCTGGTTGAATGTTTGAACTCTTTTGTTGAAAAATCACTTTTTTGGTCCGAGATTCATCATTTCACTTGAAACTTCATCTCTTTGGTTGAAAATTTAAATTCAACTGTGTCTCATTTCAAATTAAAATCTTGTTTGGCTTAAATATTAACTATTATATGTTTTGTTGAGATTTCATCTCTTTTGGTTGAAAAAAAAACACTTGATTTAAAGTTAAACTACTTTGTAAAGAATACATTTTTTGTTGATGATTG
>JAUMHM010000078.1:35705530-35717213 GCA_032362435.1 Melikaiella ostensackeni | reverse complement strand
TGAAGAGTTAGTCACTTTCCAAAGTGAATCTGAATTCACAATCGCACCTCAGTTGCGAGAGGAATATTTGGACAAAAGTAAACATTTTTTAAAAATGAGAGTAAAAGGAAGTACAAGCGTTTTTAGTCCAGATGTAAATACCAGATGAAGCTGGCCCGTCCAGGGAAGCACAGCCATGGGTGATAGAATTACCTCCCATTAATGGCAACTTCGAGGTGGGGTTGTCTGTAGGTGTCGACCCCGAGCTCACTGACGATTTGAAGCTTCCAGTCCTGCAAGTATACGACTCTCTCGGTATATAAGCCTGCCATTATGATCCCGACTGCGCCTGATACGTACATATTACGTACTGATGCCCCGGCGTCGCGAAATCTGTGATGCGAACGTCATTTTTCAAACCTTTTTCAAAAAAAAAAAGAGGTCGGTAATATAGGAATTTGACTGTCACATGCCCTTAAGAATTTAAGCAAAATCGATCAAAAGAGGTATATTAAATGAATACTCAGATAGAATGATAGAAATAAGTCGCTTACCATGTTACTGCAACAACTTTCGAGTGGAAAATTCCATTTTCAGTGAAATTATACCTACTAGATGATGCAACAAACTGGCGTCTTCGAGGAAAGTTCAGTGATTAAGATTCCTATGCTTCAGACTTGTGATGCAATCCGAACGCCAGAAACCGTTGTTAACAAAATTAGGACTTTTAAATATCACTTGAAGGAATGAACTCCACAATCTGCTACAGTCCAAGCAATCCTATCCTTGTCGTCCTCAGCATGATCCAGCGAACTCGCCATCTTCGCCGGAAATGATCATTTCAGACCGACGTCCGGCGCCCTTGCTTGTTTTGGAGGGAAAATCCATTCTGTGTTCTGTTCACTGATTGGTCCAACTCCACAGCCAATCTTCTGTGATTATTTTACCCTGAATTGCACTGAAGTGTTACCCTGTACCTATATATGTACTACCGGTAATTTATAAAAACTATAAATACTAATAAACAATTTTACACAAAAAAACAGTTATAAAGGTTCTAATTTTTATTTATGAGTAAGAAGTTTCATTTAATTTTTTTTCTTGATAAATTCTATTGTGCATTTTTTATAATAATATATATTTTGATATTGAAATTTTATTATAAAAAATGTTATTTCTCTGATACAGCAAAATATGATTAAATTACCACAATGTAAATATTAAATATTTTCTTTTAAGGTTGTTGGACTCAAGCTCTAACCTCAAAATTCAATCGCCTTATTTACTCAATAAATACGATAAATACTAAAATTAAATATTTTTTAGGTATCAAGCCCAACTCCTTTTTTAAATAGGAGTGTGTCTACACAGCGAAGAACTGCCTAATTTAAATAATTTCCGCGTTCAGTCTAATTTTTTAATTGTAATCTGAACATTCGAACATTAGACTTTATGTATAATAATTACTAAAATGGTGATTGAATTTTGAGGTTAGAGCGTGAGTCTTTGGGGTCTTTGGTGAGTCCAACAGCCTTAAATGAAATTTTTGAAATTGGTTGCTTTCTCGTTTATTATTTCAAAAACTGCGTTGATCATACACTGTTTTATGAGCTGCTGGAGAAACGCCTTGTTAATTAATAAATGTTCAATTTTAAATCATGTAAATTGGACGAGAATGTTTCAAAATATGCAAAATCTCACCAAAAACATTTACCATGCGAATATTCCGCCAAGTAAAAAGTTATCAGTACAAAATCTACATAGTTTGTGAAATCAAAGTTTGCCAAGTAATTCTAAAAGATACCTAATTTTTTTTAATTTATTGAAAAAATTACAGAAACTTTGAGAATATATTTAAAAGGAAAAAAAAGGAAATCTTGGTGAGATTATTTTAAAAATATATATCTCGCTAATATTTCATTTCTTTCCTTTTCAATACATTTCCAAAGTTTCTATAATTTTTTTAATAAATTAAAAAATTTAGGTATCGTTTAGAATTACTTGGCAAACTTTGATTTCACCAACTATGTTCGTTGCGCTGATAAATTTTTACTTGGCAGAATTTTTTGCATCGTAGATGTGTTTGATGAGATTTCACTTCTTTTTCAATGAAAATTTTTATTAAATCAAATACTCGTTTCAAAGAAATAAACATATTTGGTACACAGCACAATATAATGCATAGAATTGGTATTGATATTTATATTATAATTTAAAATATAATTATTAATCTAGGTAAAAAAAATTGTTAAAAGCTGGAAACGGGTTAATCTTGCATAAAATTCCGTGACAGTAGAAAATACTTAAAATTATTGTAGCGTGTAGGCTGCGTAGACTGAAGATGGGTCCAATTACTAAAAAATTGATTTTTTTTTTGTAAAAAGTGTAAGATGAGCTCGAAAAATAATCAACGAATCAAAAATTCATGAAAAAAAGAATGAAGAATTCCATCAAACAGACTTATTTTGAAATTTTTGTACCAATCGGTTGAATAATGTAGGCTGTAAGTGTGACAAGTTACTAAAAAATCGATTTTTCTTCATAAAAGATATTGAATCTCGAAAAATAAGCAATGAATCCAAAATTTATGAAACACGAATGAAGAATTCTATCCAACAGACGTATTTTGGATTTTTTTTACCAATCGCCCAGATAGCACAACAGTTTGCGGCAAACTTGCTGAAAGTGTAGGCTGCATGGGAATGTCTAATTACTAATAAATCAATTTTTCTTTATAGAAGGTGTAAGAGCTCGAAAAATAATCAACGAATCAAAAATTCATGCAAAACGGATGAAGAATTCCATCAAACAGACTTACCTTCAAATTTTGTATCAATAAGTTGAATAGTATAGGCTATGTAGGTGTGTCTGCTTGCTAAAAATGACACATTTTTTATATTTGCTGAATCTGCTAAATCCTGTTTACCAAATATGGAATATATATGTGCGCAGAATTTTTTTTGCGATTTTTTATTGATTCCAAAAGGTTTAATACAAATCGGTGAAGAATTGTCTTAGATATCCAATACATATGTACAATAACTAGCGTTTTTTCGAGAAAAGATATTCGCGTTTTTTTTTACTTATAATCGCGAATCTTGATATCAACCAATGTTAATCCGCCGTTTGCTGTTGCCACCTGCCTTCTTTTTAAAAATTCAAGGGCGAAATTTCAAATCTTATAAAAGGCAGAAACTATCTGAGTAAATTATTATGCAGGAACAATTAAATTAATGAATTAAATTTGTAAAAAAAAGTAAAAATAGTAGTAAATAAGTCAGCCTAAAAGTTACTATTATACGGTTTTCTGCAAAATATTTTATTCAAACAAGTACAAAATAGTGTTTAAAGTCAAACTTTTGACACTTAAAATGTTAGCTAATATATACCTTATTATAGATTTATAAATTAGGAAACTACTCTGGTGATTACTTTTTACAATATGAGAATTTTTACTTCTTATCAGACTGTATAACGTAATTGTCAACCATATTTGAACATATTTTTTAACAAATAAACTTTAAACTTTTATTCATATAAATGTTACTCAACAAAAAATGCACGAATAAGAACAATTCTTCTACTAAAGATTCATGAAAAATAATAAACGTTTAATTAACTTTATATAACTTTTATAAATTTTTCATGATTCCTTATCAGCTATTCTAAGCTTTAAATTCTTCATTGTCTTATTTCAACCTTTTAAGGAAATAAATATACAAATGACTTGCTGTTTTGGTTTATCGTAATTGATTTTTAAAAAATTTTTTTTTTCATCAAGCATTATAGTCATTTTAGAAAATTGAAAGGCCTTTTTCAAAATGTTTGAAACCAAGAATTCCTTCGAAAATAAATTTACTACATCTGTAGAAATTCAATCTGGAATTGTAAAAATGAAAATATCCCTAGATTTTAATAAAAAAGATTCAAATGTAAAAATGCACAACTAATTTCCAATTGAAAAGAATATATTTTTAAACCCGGAAAATGTTTTATTCCCATAGCGAGTAATCTGTTAGAAAGTAAACTATACACGACAATAAATAATATTACAGACGTCACACAATATTAAACGTTTTTAAGCCCAAATTACATGACTCGGCGACGTTTATTCAGATACGAATTGTTTATTACTCTTCTTTGATCTGGCTTGACAGATCAAACAACAGTTAAAAATGCATCCATAGTATTTTCCCTTGAGTGATGAATCACCGTAACGTATTATTATTAATGTTTTCTAGCTTTTCAATATTTTTAATGTTGACTGAGATTAGATAATTTTACTTTTTCCACAGCCAGTTTGAGTTCGTCCTCCATAAATAACTTTTTAATATAAAAAAAAAATATACATTGCAATGCTTTTTCAGCGCTAGGCTCCGAAAAACGTATCTATATAATATTATTTATAAAAACAGAGCTCACGCAGAAAGAAAATAGCCTCGTTCTTTCTGTTGATGAATTACGTTTAGCTTAAACGCCATTATGTACAATTCTTTTCAGGGTTCCATTTTCGAACAACAGTCATCTGGAAATGAAAAGACACTGCGTGAATTACAAAGTTACGGGTCTCAAATTTCTAATTTTTTAAAAAACTAAATACTCTTTCACAACAAATTTACAAGAGTTTGGATCTATATAACAGAGAAAAGAAGCAATGAAAAGGAAAATTAAGATTGCGATAGCTAGACAGTTATTAATAATTAATAGATGAGATTTCCAATTAAAATTTAGTATTTACAATCAGAGACATAACTATCAGACTTTACTGAACTTCAGCCTACTTCTGAAAATCGGCAGGAAAATTTTATATTGATAGTGCACAGCAATCTGAATGAGTGTGTGGTTGTTGAGAATTATTAGCACTCTTTTACCGATAGTGTTGACTGTTATCTAAATTGTTGCGGATGTTGAAACTGTATTGGGTTTACCATGCAAGAGTAATGACATCGGTTATGTTCTGTAGTCCATTAATTCCCTAGTTACAAGCCTTCTGAACCTTTGAGTTCGATAGAACGTCGAAATATCCAAATGTTTTTCTGCAATAAAAAAAAAATTGTTACTCGACTTTGAATTTCCTTCAAGATGCCTTTTTTGATATTTATTACCGACAATTTTTCTAGCGACCCGAAGACTCGAGTCCCATAAAAAAAAAGTAATTAGGAAAGGAGTATACGACAGACGAATAGCGAGTTTAAAATTGCAAAAATGTTTATTTATAATTTTAACAATAGGAATATTAAAATACAATTTCTATATTTGCCTCTCGCGTTCGACGTCGTTGATTTATTTACAACCATTGCTTCTAATTCGATTATCAAAATCTTGAGATATAAAAGGCACTTGCTACCTTTAAAAGACAGAAAAGTCTGTTTTTAAAATGAGTTCATAAATAATGGTAATAATAATTAATCAACAAAATAAGTGCAAGTGGAACAAACGCCATCAAATTGAGATTCGATTGTCATGAATTTTTGTGCAGTTTCTCCGCATTTAATGAGTATAGAGTATTATTTATGTAATTGACACCACCGGATAAACGTGGAAAAGCAAAACAGTCTTTAAATTAATACTGAATGCGGAATATATAGTTATAACAAATGGGAAGTACAAAATGCAGAGAAAAATACGGCACACAATGCGTGTTCCTACGATAGAATATAAATAAAAAGTTGTCAAAACTCTCGTAACTGAATGTAAAAATTAGAGCAAGCGCTAGTATGAAACATGTTAGTCATGGGAAAAACAGAGGGCTTAATGGGGCGAAGAGATTTACGTTTCGAAGGAAGCGGACTAAATAGCCTACCCCTCTGATTGTTTGGCTCGGATAATGCTAGAGCAGGGTCTCTTGATTCGGATGAAAAACCGTCTTCTAACTTCGATTCGCTGAGCTCGGGTAAGGACTTGCCTCTTTCTGCTTTCTGCTGTATTGATTTCAGAACAGGCAGGATTGCACCGAGCAAAGGTCGTCGGGAAGGTTCTCCAGCCCAACATTGTTCCATTAGTCGCCAGCATTCGTCGTCGAAATGAGATAGTCGTTCTGGTCGAATACCTAGAAAGTAAAATAAAATTATTAATAATGTGAATTTCAGATACGAATCTTTATTGGTTTCGTTTTATTTTGCTAAATCAACTTGACCAATTGAAGGAATTCTAATCTAGTCTCGTTCACTTTCTCTTTTAAAAAACGTTTTTTGAAATGTCTCTTGTCATTAAATTTCTAATTTATAATACAACAACGTTCCATAATTATTCCAGAAATATATAATGTACAGCCAAGAGAGCATAAATATCTTTTAAAATCACCCATCTACAAAATTTACCCACCATCCAACATTTTAATAACCCCTTATTAATCATCTTCACAATTAATCCTCCTTAAACAAAACTAGTACACAACAAATCTTATCTCCCCCCAATATTTACCTTTTCGCACACTACTCCACAACTGCTCCTTGTTATGAAACTGCTCAAAAGCATAAGGAATCCTTACATGGCCAGCACAGATGTACCAGAACAAGATTCCAAAAGCATAAACATCCACGCTACTATCATAATGTCCAGAAAGCAATTCTGGAGCCATATGAACTGGAGTTCCAACCACACTTCCAGACATCATAGCCTCTGTGATACAAAATCCGAGATCAGTTAGCTTGGCTCGATTGTCCATATCCAAAAGAACATTCTTTAACTTTATATCCCTATGAACCAATCCTTGAGAATGCAGAAACCTAATTCCTTCCAGGACATCAATCGCAATCTGTATCCTCTCCAACCAGGAAAGGCCAGCTCGGATTCCACAATAAAGATCCCTAGTCATGCGATCAGTAATCAGCAGCACGGCAGCTCCAAATCCACATCCTCCACCATAAGAATGATCTATCACCGATCCTCTCAATTTGACTATTCTCTTATGATCCGGAATTGACCTCGTATAATAAAACTCCATCGCCAAATCATTCCAGTGCTTCTCATCCGGTGGAACGACTGATTTTACAGCACAAGGTCCAGGCGCTCCACCCCAACCATCACAAGCAAAAACAACTCCATACTGTCCTCTTCCAATTTCCTTTCCCTGATGAGGGATCCCATATCGAACCATATCGCACATCGAAGTCGACTCCAAAGCCAGTTTAGCTAATCTTGGAGCATGGTATTTTCGAATAGCGACCCTCTGCTCTTCAGTCCTTTCCAACTTTCCCGAATAATGATTCTCCAAGGACTTTAAGGCCGTTTGAAAAGTGTCATGAGAGGATTTAACCTTGTCTTTAAACTGTGTGGAAATTGATCTCGCGAGCCTTGCAGCAGAGAGCGAATTCAGAATATCAATTGTCACCTTTTTCCTCCAAAATGCATCGAGCGTTGGAGTTGGCGACCAGAGTAAAGGCATCGTCTTGAAAAGTTGTCGTAGCCTCTCCAAAAATGAATGTATAAGCGACGGAGAGGAGTTGTGCAATTCTACATTGTAAGCTGCAGATAGAATTTGCTGTAGGGCGTCGCTCGCTGATAAACTAGAGTCATGTTCGCAGCTCTTTTCGAGACTAAGGAGGCACCTTTCGAGTGTCCCGAAGAAAGTTTCTCGAAGGCAGTTGATGGAATTGACGAGTTCCTTGGCTACTCTTTCTCCGAGGCGACTTAGGACGACCCTTTGAACTTCAGTGGTCGCTACTCTGACAGTCGCGGACCATTCTCTCCTTTCTGTGTCGCTAAAAGGATCACTTTGGTATTGGAAAGTCTCGATGGAAGCCTCAGAGACCTCGTCTTTCATTTCCTGAATAATGCCCTGGATCATTTCAGTCAGTTCCTCCTGTTTATCACTCACAACCTTCATGAGACTAGCATAAAGTTCAGTTTCCTTCTGCTGGGCATACAACATTCTCCTCGGAGTTATTTGAATTTCTCTAGCCATGTCGAAGGCGATGAGAATGAATTTACGAAGACTCGTGGTGTGGACTTCATTAAGAAAATTGCAGGTGTTGACCAGGTAGCTTTGAAGACTGCCCCGAATAAAAAAGAGGATCCGCTCTGTCTTTTTGCATGATGCTACCAAACTGCTAGTGTTGGCATATTCGCCTCCGACTAACCAGGTCGCTCGATCAACTTCAGCTGATTCCTGAAGCCTCAGGAAACCGAGACTCGTAAGTTGCTCAAGCCAGGAGAGACCTAAAGAACTTATTTGATCAACCAGAGTGCCGTTCTCGTCTTTTTGAGGACTGGAAGAATCGTTTGATTCTACATGAAGCCTGTGTTGCTCTGATTCAGTCAACTCAGCGTCGAAACTATTCATTGTGATGCGACCTAATGAAGAAACGAATAAAACAGAATTGTAGGGATATGTTTCCTTCAAATCCCGTAGTTCCTGGATATTCTGATCAGTGAGAGGCTCTTCTCCAAGGGCGTAAAGGAAAATTGGCAAGATGCCAAGAGTCCCTTTAGCCAGAATTTTAACAGCTCCAACGTTAGGAACAACAAAAATTTGTACCCCATCCTTCAAGTTTGGTTGATCGAGTTTCACTTCAAGGACGGTTGGGCAGCTTGGGTCTTGGCTACCAGATTCGTTCAAGTCTTCGATGGGAAGAGTAGTCCATGATTTTTCATTGGCTTGCAGATTTTCGACGACTTCATATTCCAGGCCGAGGGTTAAACTGACGTGGTTTTTCTGGCCGTGAGCTAATTTTATCCATCGCCAAGATCCAATAGCTAGAGGCAAAACGTTGGTTTCGACGAGGCAGTTTACTAGAGCAGCTTTAGCCTTAGAATCTTGGCCGAAGACCACGATTGCAGGGGAGTTTTCAAGGATGTGGGTTATTTTGTTGAGGGTCCATGGAGGCAGCAACTCCCCAATAATGTTTTCTGGAAAATAAAATAAATGCCACTATAAATATCTAATACTTTTAGCAATCATTTTAACATCTTGATTAATAATTGCTTAGGACTATTCTGTGGCACTGAAAAAAGCAGTCAGAAAGTAGACTTAACTATAAAAAAGTAGAAAAAGAGTAACATTGAATTTTCACCTCCTTGTGGAAAAAAATCTATTAATTAAAAGACCGAAATATCGAGGTCTGATTGGACCCTTAACTTTTCGTTTTTAAATTACAGGGAATTGATAAGACTCATGAGAATAAATATTTTAAAAACGAGAAAAAATCAATACTGTCCTTTGGAAAAACCTTTTAAAATAAATAACAAGCAAGTCAAGTACTACGGTTATCAATTAATGAGTGACCATAATTGAACATTTTCCCTCAATACATGATAAAACTAGTTTTCAACATTAGCCTGAAAAACTATTTTAAAAAACCCTCATGCCAAGAGAGCAATATTCCAAATAAAAAGTTTCTTTCTAATACATACAATGGGTGAGTTTTCAATCTGCGATTGAAGAATTACTTATGTGACATGCATGATCTTTACAGGGAGAAAGAGAAAGTGAGGAATGTTTTATTTTGCTCCACAAATTAATACAGCTTTTGTGATAACTTCTCTTATTATTGTTTTGTTACTCAAAGTCTCTCGAGCTTGTGCATGAACTGAGGAAAATAAGTTGACAAAATAGAATATTTCCTTTCGAAAATATTAAAAGTTGACTCATAAGGAAACTGAAATTGTGATAAACATAAATCAGATTAGATTAGAGTACAATTAAACTCATTTGAATGATTTGTGAAGTAATTAAATAGAAAGCAAGAACCCGAAAATGAGCTTAATAAAAAACTGATAGCCTAATTTAGTCAGTTACCTAAATTCGAGAGAAAAAATTAAAACTTTCAGATAAGAGGCTAGGAAAAAAGTTGAGGACAGATAAAGTAATGACTGGTATGAACCGGTGATCTCATTTACTTACATTGTTGCACTTTTAAATGAGGTTTAAATTGAGATAGTTGTATGATGTGAAGTAATTTTTAATGAGAGGCGTATTTCGCGAAATTATAGTACGAATTGGAAACGTGCCACGATTCTTTTATTCTTAAAAATTTTGTCAAGATATAAAATCTTTTATATAGAGTGATTTAAAGAGAATTTTCTAGATTAAAATATTAATGATACCTCCAGGAAAAATATTTTCTAGGCTGATGACTTCGAGAACTCGTTGAGTTTCCTTGAGAATGTTACGAAGCTGATTCCGATTCCTTTGGTACCTCCTAAATTCTTGAGATAATTTGTTCACCATCCTAGCGATAAAATGTTTGAGATCCAGCGCCTTTCATAACCTGAAGTTAAAAAGAAAAGATTTGAAAATAAATTTTAAATTTTGTCATTGATTTTTGATGGTAATGAACTTTTGAAAGAATTCAATTACGAAAGGTTACTAATTATATTTATTCCAAGACTGATGAGAAATTGGATTATTTTTCAGGCCTATGTCATTACGTATGTGCTCTGTGATAACGATAAGTAGTGTTGCGTGCTTAAAATTTTAAATTAGATAAATAGTCTACAATAAATTAGGTAAAGATAAAAAAATGTGATTCAATGACTTGACGTAATTTTTATCCCCTACTATAAAATAGGATAAATATATAGCTATAAAATAAAATGTTACAATTATTGATAATTTTCACTAATAAAGAATCGTTACTCTTCTAATTTGAGATAACCTAAAAATGTACCTCAAAAGCATAAAAACCGAAATCTGAATGTTCTGTATAAGTACGTGTTGAAGATTAAATATAAATTATAATGAAAATAGTTTTTAAATTTGCACAATCAGCTCTAAAACGCTTTAAAAGTATTAAAAACTACGAAAATGAGGTTAATTTATCTGAGAGATTTTGATCGCGGCATACACAAAGGCAAAAAAAACTAAAATTTAGAAAGCAGCTTATCTAAGCGAAATTTGATAACATAATCATCAAATATACTGATTTGTAAGTATTACTTGAATAATTAGTCCATAAGTTCCGATATATCGAGCCGCATGAGACGATAATTTATTTTTTATCACCTAATTAATCTAGATTATCAATAATATCTGAATATTCCGCTTATAAAGAGGCAATGCACTCAAATCACACTAAGTTTGAATCGAACCTGATTCCAATATCCATATTAAAAGCATCTAGTGCAGCTGCACTCAAACAAGAAGTTATTATTTTTTTGACAGATGCAGCTGACGAAATTCTTTATTCTTGAGATTCATGACTTACCGTTTAGTAAATCCTTTAGGCGACGTGACTGCTGAGAATAATGCAGTTTGATAATTTGTACCTTTTTGACAGAAAAAGGCCGTGCATCAAAAATGTTTACAATAATAATTCGCACGAACGTGACATAACGTGATGTCAACGACGTCAACAATGAAAAAAATGCACAGACGCTGAAGATCAACTCGACGGGAAGCTTCTTACAAGAAAACTGAACACACAATTTCAATTTCTTGGAGATCATTGGAGATCAAGGATCAAGACCGAGAATGGAGTCAAATGGAGTTTGTGAACCACTCGGGGGAGAAAATATATCTGGAAATGGGAGATTAATCGTTCTTTAGATATAAGCTCTTGTCGCATGTAAAATATTGCTTTTAGAGATCTTTTTTGCATTGAACTCGATGATCGGAGGCCCATTTGACACACGTAATATTCGCTTGTTTGCGAGTAGTAATGATAGATTATTGCAATTATAAATAAACCCTATCGCAAAGATAAGAGGAATAAATGTATGTTTTTGCGATAATTATGGTTGACTGTTGACTCATTAATCGTTT
>JAUMHM010000078.1:35694433-35705520 GCA_032362435.1 Melikaiella ostensackeni | reverse complement strand
TTAGGTTAGAATTTATTCCGATCAATTTTTCGCATTTTCTTTTTCAAACCTGATAAATCAAAAAGTATAAAAACAGAAAAGGTATGGTTTTAAATAAACCACTTCTGGAATCTGTACTTCTCTCACTCGCATATTTTCCGCCTGCGCATGCGGAAAATACGAGAAAAAGCGAGAGTGAGATAAACTTATTGTAATGTTGCATGCTAGAGTGAGACAAAGATATATTTTCCGTTTGCATCGTTAGCATAACGTTGTAAACTTGTAAAGGAACCTTTTTTCTTTCATGGATTTATAATATTTACCAATATTTACACTCTAGAGTCTCTTCTTCTTCTAGAACAATGAGCAATCTAAAAGAGACAAGTCAATATGATAATAACGCTTGTTTTCATGGCATGGAAAGAAATACATGTGATAAAGACGATCAAGACTTATTATTAGTCATTATAATGCTAGACACTATACTTTTTTTAGGTTTTAAACAAGTTTTGAAAAGTTGTGAGTTGAATTTCGCGCCAAAGTGACTGATAGATAATTATTGATCTCCAGTCGATTAAATTGGCGCAAATTTTCAAAAACCATATTGGTAATGCAATTTTTCTTAATTCAATAAATTATTATAAAACCGAGTAAATGGAATAATTTGGAACATTCTGACGAATTCTAGAACGTTCTATAAATCACTGCATAATATTCACTGAGGAGACCCGGGTACAAATAGCTACTTTTAATATAAATGAAATCATACCTATTGATAAAAATTTTAGTTAAAGTTGAGAATATTAATAATTATTTACAATAAAGTTTTTCTATTAATCACAAACATTCTTTGTTAACAGAAATAATTTTAATTATGTATAAATGAAATTAGCATTAATATGTAAAAATAGATTTTAAAGTTTCGTAATTAAAACAAAAAATAATTAATTTAGAAAACAATTTTAGATTCAAAAAAATTGCAGATTTCATAGATTTTGCAAAGGTTTCAAATATTTCAGAAAATTAGAAAAGACTTCAAAGACTTCGAAGATTTAAAAAAAAATTCAAAGGACTTCACAACGATTTAAAAAATTTCACAAAGATTTCAAAGATTTCAAAATATTACAAAAATTTCGCAAAAATTTTAAAGATTTCAGAAATATTTCAATAGATTTCAAAAGAGTTAACAAATGTTTTTAAATATATCGCAAAGAATTCAATGGTTCCAAAAGATTGCGAAATATTTCAGAGAATTTCAAAGATTTCACAAAAACTTTTAAGATTGCGGGGAAAGATTCTTTTTTTTTAAATACATAACATGATACACTTTTGAATACAGATAACGCGGCATACTGGAAGATCAGAAAAAAACTACTGCGCAGCTCTAGGTGCCATAGAAAACTACTGCGCGTCAGATTTAATTAGAACTTTGCCAGGCAAGTTTTCTTCAAGCTTGGCTCGCAAGCTTGCCGTAGGGAGGACATTTTCTTCCTTGTGGCAAACTTGCCTAAAGTTTGCGGTGTAAGCTTCCGAACCTTGCACCGCAAACTTCCGGAAAGTTTGAACTTTGACGCAAACTGTTGTGCTATCTGGTACTTGTTCGTTTTAAGTCACAAATTTATAACTAAACAGATGTTCGTCAACTGTAGGCATTTCAAAACTTTGTATTTTATGAATTTATTGCTTAGACGTGATGCCCTTGTCATTGCTAAAATCCTCCTTAATTGTTTTATAATGCTTGACACTTCGACGAACCTGAGTTGAGCCTGTACATTGTCTTCGGGATTTTCCGAATTTTAACCAAAAGGCATCGACGACCTTCCAATCTTGTCTATAACTAATCATAAGCGACTTTGTATAAATTTTCGACACACCTTTTGTACGTCTCATCACCCGCCTAATGCCGATCGACTCGTCTACTACCCTCCGTGACGTAACCTTCTCTTGACAAATTGTATTGTAAAAATAAATGTGTTATATATTTGAGTGTTGCAAAATGTCCTTGTTTTATTCCGTCTCAAACACAACCTCAATTTTTAAATTAATTTCATCAGTTACAAGCTACAATTTCAAAGATTTCAAAATACTTTAGAAGGTTTCAAAGATTTCGCAAACATTTTCAAGAATTTCAAAAGATTTGACAAGGATTGCAAAGATTCCAAGATTTTTAAATATTTCAATTGAATTTTTCCAATTAAATGCCGTCAAACTGCAAAATTTTAAGTTTTTGAACTTTCATAAATTGATCAGTTAAAAAAATTCTGGATAAAAAATATAAATCCATGCTATCAATTTCAATGTTCTAAAATTGAGAATAAATCAATAAATTTATGAATGTTCCTAATTATATTATCCTAAGCAATTTTAAGTTAGAAACATTAAAATTTGAAGGATTTTATTTTTTTAACCCAGCACTTTTTAAATCAGAAGTTAAATTATTTTAATTTTGAGTCGTTAAAAATTATTAATTGTTCAATTGTTATTTAGAAATAAAAATTCAACACTTTCACTTACAAATTAAAAATTTTGAAAATGGAACAATTAAAATTGTAAGGTCTAAAGTCTAAATGTAGCACTCTGAAATTTTAACGATTCAAGCCTTTCTATTTCAAACAATTCAGATTCAAATTGTTTAGTTTTGAATGTTTAAAAAACTTCTTTTTTAAATTAAAAATATTTCATTTAAAAGGGTTAAAAATGAAATATTTTAGACTGAAACAATATTTCAATAGGATTTGAAACCGAATAAAACTAAATGTAGCACTCTGAAATTTTAACGATTCAAGCCTTTCTATTTCGAACAATTCAGTTTCAAATTGTTTGGTTTTGAATATTCAATTTATAATAATAATTATGAACCTATTGAATTGAAATTATTTTAAAATTCAAAATAGTTTATAAAGTTTCAATCGGACGTTTATATTTGTTCAACTACTAAGACTTTCGAATTGAAACAGTTAAATTTTTATCATAAAAGCTTGTAAATTGATTATTTATGAACAGATTCAGAATTGTCTTGGAAAATCATTAATTAATTTCTATTTACAGATGATCAACTTGAAAACATTTTTTATCAAAAGTTTTGAATTTGAAACGCATTTAATTTTTAATGGTGTAAGTCTTTAAAACTGGATTTTAAAATTCTTTCAATTGAAAATGTACGCTTAAAAATGTAGACCTAAAATAGAAAATTTTTTAAGTAAAAGATTTTAGAATCACTCATTGTAAACTGAATTTGGAATATTTCAAGTGTTTGGATAGATTTTTCTTCTAGAAATTTGTAAAATTCCCGGCCAGAAAATAAATTCACTGTCAGTTCCCGGTTTTTCCTGGTCCCAAAAAATTCCCAGTCATTTCCCGGTCCAGCGGACACTCCGTAGTTATCTAGATTTTCTTATTGATCTTTAAATTTATTTTGTTTCGATTTAAATGATTCCTACCCGCTAATAAAGATCTAAAAAATAAATAAAATGAAAGTAACTCTTTTTATTATTCAAAACGTTTTCGACGTAAAAACGATTAAAAGTTTTTAATTATTACATTCTAAAACCAGCAATCAAGTGAACTAAAGGCCTGACAAAAATTGAATGTTTTATTTCTATAGTTAATTCTAGATCCTAAACTAAAATTCTATAATAAAAATTGGTGGCAGGTAACAGAGTCAATTCTTTTATTTGCTTACTTTATTGAAAAAGAACAAAGAACAACATTACAAATTAAACAACTGGCGGAAAATAAAAAATATAACAGTTTCCAAAATCACATGAAATTCTTAAACATTACAATTTTGGTAAATTGTGTTATGAGCTTTGTGAGCATTGCAATGTATTATTAACTGCATTGCAACCTACGCGCACGTAAGAATGTAATGTTCTACGTGTTTCAGGCAACTGCAAAGTGATACTTGCTAAAAATACCTTAATATAGGATGTGGCATGTGTAAATTGGCAGGCAAAGACGAATTGTACTGATATGCTGAGATACAATTTACAAGTTAACTGAGAACGTTTGTCTTATATTGCAAGGCTCGTTTTACCTCCATCCTATCATAAAGTATTTTCAATTTTCAGACATTTGACAAATATATAATATATATAAGTAGCAAATATTTCATGTCGTTAGTTATGTAAAATGGTACGTTGATTAAAATAATTTCTTTTTAAAAGTGTGTGTATGTGTATACAAATATGTATAGTAGGTATAATAAATTTATTTATTTTTTTTTTCATATAAAAACGGAACTAAAATTTTAAGGGTATATAAAGCGGAAAAACTCTTAGCTTTTTAAAACAAACAAAAAATGAGACCTCAGTTGCTTAGGTACTTGCGGACTAGCTTTGATAAGCTTTGGGAGAAATACAATTAAAAAAAAAAAAGGGAGACAGTAGAAGAAAAAATGTAGAAGAAAATAATACAAGAAAAATAAACAAGTAATTATATATAAAAACGAAAACATATTTCAGCGTAAATACACGAAGAAAAGCATTCGCCCATATAACTCGAAAAAAAAGTAAACTAAAGTCGAATACTCGTAACTGAAATGACGTGTCTATATAACTAACTCGAACAAGGTTATCGTCGTAAACCTCAACAGTTTGCTAAATTTTCATCCGAGTACACTCCTTGGCAACACATAGCATATAAAAAAATATATATCGTTATTATATCCGCTTTCCATTATTACATTACAATCTATCTTTCTTTGGTTGTACTATTCTTATGTGTCGCGGTATGCAGAAACAGTCGCAGCCCAAGTTTTAAAATCCCGGGCTCGGATTGCTTTTGAATACAATAAATAAAGTTTTCAGTTGACAATGACAAAGTTGAAAACTTTATGGAACTATACTAGTACATAACCAACAAAGGTTCCTGGAAAACACGGCTTTCAAAAATCGAAAACTATGCATTTTTACGTTTAAAGTAGAAATTAGCAATATATATAAAGTTCACTAAGCGTGTAAAGTCAATAAGGTTTACGATTTGACAAAAATCATTTATTGCCGAGGTCGCGGCGTCGCAGCCACCGCGCATCATTTCGAAAATCTCGAGACAAAAAAAAAGGGTACTCGATCAATCAAAAATGATGCGCAGCGTTCACAGGATACAGTTTTTGAAATTCACAAACGGCAATTAGCAAATGGCAATTCGCAATCGTCGGTTCTCAGTCTAAATGAGATTTTGCCAAACACTAGGAGTGAAGGACAAATGTAATACTTGGTGGAGACTACGCATATCACAGAATTTGAAAAATGATGCTGTTTCTAAAACCTGGTATACAAAGCATGCCGATGGAATGCAACTGTAACTCTATGGTAGTCGACTTGATATGTAAATAAAGTACCTCTGAAAGGAATGAATTGTCGAGATAAAGAAATTCTGTCGGGCAGAATTGGTGGCTGTAAATAGTTTGTCTTTACACACTCTCAGCCTTTGAAACATTACATCGAGTAAATCAAGAAATAAATAAACAGAACAAAAAATTAGTACTAGTCAGGAATGGAATCAAGTATCTCATTTATATATGCCTCGTGTGGCGTACAAACTAACGATTATGCTTAATATTTGTACTTGAACTGACTAATTAAAGACTTTTTTTAACTTCTCCTACGCTAAATTAGAAACTTTACGCAACGACTAAGAATTAAAACGAGAAGAACAAAGGAGAATCTTAACTACTAAAATAATTACGAGTTACGCGAGTATGATGTTAATTCGTTTGGCACTAAAAATCGTTTGTAAAATACGAAGAATTTGTTTGTTTAATATTTAAGAGAGAACAAGGAAATAGAACAATATTTTACATTTTTTTGTTTCTTAAACTAGAGTCAAAATGAGAAAGGTTGGGTAGATATAAAAACGGGAATTTCGACGCAGGGGTTTTTTGTTTAAATACTTGCGGAGGTTCGCGGTCAATGGCAGTAAACCCAAAAGATAAAAGTTTTCGATACTCTGCTTAAAATATAAAAAAGTCGATTTCGAAAAATTACGCGAAAAAAAGTGAACAACAAACCGAACTATAGATAAAAACTTAAATCGAATACAAGGAAATAATTTACTATGGTAGTAAAATAAATATTGTAAAAGTCGAAATTACCGAGCCTACAGTGTACCTCTAGCAAACTATGTCAGACACGAATCACGTCACAAGGAGCCTTTAATGCACACGTTTAAATAAAAAGTCTTTTAAAAACCTACATCATAAATAACGCCTGAATTTTAATCAAATTTGGACATGCTACGCACAAAACAAGAACATCACACGAATCACTATCAAATACTCTCGCTTTTTTTCTCACAAAAATCACTCGTGGAAAAAAACTTTTTCTTCTTTACGCAAACCTACAATGACCAAAGTATACTAACCAGAACTGGGTACAAAGTATTTTAACTGAAAAGTACTAATCAAGTTTCAAGTAATTTATAATTTGATTGTATTTGGGGACTGTTTCAATTTTTAATCGATTTAGGATTGTAAGTGAGTCATTAGTTTCTAAAAATTCTTCAAAAGTGTATACTATTTTAATTCTAATTATATTTTTACTCGTGGCAACAATACTTTGAGAGGAAAGCTATTTGATAATACGAATATTTTTATATGAATTATTTTATAGGAATAGAGGAATTAAAAATCTTTATTAAGAAAAACAAATGCCTACGATAACTCTTGTTTATGAAATATCAATTATAAGTGAAATTCTTCAAATATCGAATTCCCATTTAAAAAGTAGGAAAGGTAAAAACTGAAATTGTTTATCAATAGGAATAACAATTTCGATTAATCCTATTTATGAAGATTTTCTATTATAACTGAAATGATTCGTAGTGATGGAAAATTGTAATTGCTGAAATCAGAAATTAATTTCAATATATATTTATGTGTGGAAAATTCTTAGATTGTAATTGAAATATTTGAATATAAAATCGGATATAAAGATTTTTTTATTGATGTTTATATTGATTTTTTTCAACGATAAACTTGTAAGGTCCTTTATTATATTTTTTGAATTATAATCAATTGACTTGTAGTAAAGCATTCTAAATAGGAAAAGCTAACATTTAATTTAATCTCTTCATCGAAAAGTTTTCCTCTTGGCGCCGATTTTTATTATAAATATTTCTAGTAATAAACATTAATATCTGTAACAAATTTACTTTATTCTGAAACGTTATTTTTAATATAGAACACGTGCGGTATAAATAATTAGAAATTTAAAATGCAGTAAAATTTTAGCATACCCTCAAATTTTTACATTTCCAACAATTTTAGAATACTTGCTCTCGTTATATTTAGTCAAATCAGCAATCATCACTAAAAGAAATCAATGTTGAAATAACAAAAGATCTAGAAAAATAATTAAATTAAAAAATACCAAAATAACCTAGTATCTAAAAGAAATACTTTTTAAATGAATTTCTACCCAGTTCTGATACTAACAAAGCGTTTCGATTCAAGTTTCACTTTCACAAACGCGTACTTTCATGGTCCTAGGAAGACTATGATTACCCATAGGCAATTATCAATTTACATCGTAAAAATCCTACATTAATCTAGAGTTAAACCAAGTGTTTCGAAACGAATAGAAATCTACCACAATTTGTCAAAAAAAAGTCTATCAATTCAAAGTCGAAAGGAAGAATTTCTGCTTTTTCACTTCTTTTCAGATTCGCAGAGACACGCTCAAAGTTTGATTTTCAAGTAATTCGAAAAACGTTTTGACACACATCACGCGGGACAAAAAAAAACGATACGTGCCGATAACAATCTTACTTTTACTATAGTATAACGTATTTTGTAAAATACACTTTTTTATATATGTAAGTAAAACAGTATAAGCAGCGCATGTATATCACGCATGAAGCGATTACTTAATTTCCGCTAGTTGCATACACATAAAATCAAGGACCGTTTAAATGTCGCGTACGCATATGTGTCGTGTACGTGTGTGTGTGTGTATGTTGGTATATATACACGTAAGAATGAGACCTTTGTGATTGTAAAAATCATCAAAAAATCCATCACAATTACCATATATATATATATGTAACAAGTGACACTCTACGCTCATTTCTTTGACTCTTTCGTCCTAAACATTATTGAAATTTAAATATCAAGGCAAAAAAGAGGTGAATTTCAACAGTGGCCTAAAATCAGCCAAGTAATTCTCCACAGATAAAAAATATGTAAATAGAGTATATCTATACTAAAATATTCAAGTATGTCTAGGATGAGCATAATGTAATTTTGAGAGGTAAAAGACCCTCGTTTTTTTCTCCTTTTCTATTTTTTTTACCCTCTTCACGTGATACACTTTGTGTTGTTCGTATATTGGCTGGAAAAGTTTCTCTTTGTTTTTGTTTCATGATTATTGTTTTTTATATTATTTTTTTTTAAATACTGTTTCCACTTGTATGCCATTCGATGCGTATTCAGGTCGTTGTGCATCTGACAAAACACACTTTGCGAGAGGCAACACCTGTACTGGATCGATTAGATAGTTTTAATTATCTTTAACTAGCAACAACATCAGAGACTCTCGAAGAATACAACTTATGATGACGATTCTATTATCACAGGCATTATTCATAAAACTCTGCTAACCACATCTACTAAAACTTTTCCGTATTTTTTTTGTATGTTTTTTCCCCGTTTTTGTCGGTTCGATTTCATTTCGAGATTTTTTTTTCATTTCGAACGTAAAATTAAGACCACTAGTGATATTAGACGATTACTGATCAACTTGGGAGTATAGGTAGGCTTGACGAGAACGCTAATTGTCATGTACCGAGGCACATGGCCTATTTTCTCGCGCCCCATTTTCTATGCTTATGTATCGATAGACTTTTTTTTTTCAATTATTGCCTCGCCTAATTAAAGCATTGCAGCCAACACTAATATTCGTCAATTTGCGCAAAGGTGTTTAATAATCCGACTCCGTATGCGATTAAGCCCGATCAAGCTATTTAAATTTAAATGTACATACACGTACGACGTGCTAAAATAGCATTTGGTATGGTAAGAGAGTGTTGGATAGATTATTTTGTTAGTTTCAAGCTATTGTATGTAGATATGAAGATACTCGTGTACCGAACTGACGCGAGTAACGAGCATACGTGTCGCTTGCGTATTGCGCATTTTTTGCATATTGCGCATTTTACTTGAAATAAGTATTTTATGGCTACTGATGTAAACGACCCTACAAAATATGCGTATCTTCTATATTTGTTTCATACGGATCTTTTTTTTTTAAGAAATATGTCAATATTTACATAAATAGAAGTCGTTTAGCAAACGTTATTTTACACAAAGTACACTCTGTATGATACCGTTAGTATGTGTATGTATGTATATATAATATATTTTTTTGCAAATTTTTTATAATAACCCAGTGGGTCTCCTCACTGTAGAAATGTGAGAGAGCACCAGTTTAATTTCATAACAAAGACATTTACAAGGTAAACGGGTAATAGCACTATGAACGAATAATTCATACGCGCATGTATAGTGTACTTTAAACGGTGGACCATAATAAAGCATCCTGAGTAAATATTGTGACCTTTACACGTCTCTTCTCGACAATAGGATTTCCATTTAGATCTTTCCTTACTCTTTCATTATTAATCCTAACGTTTGATTTTTAATGACCCTTTTGTTTGTTTCCCTAGAGAAAAAGGATTGAGAAGATGCTATTAGCAACAGCAGTTGTATGTTTTTGTTTCTTTTTTGGAATGTGGTAAGCGTTAAGGCCTTTGAGAATAAAGAAGTTTAAGGATAAAAGACGTTTTGGTACAAAGTCGGTTTTAAGATTTAGAGAATCGTCAAAGTGAAGGTAAAATCTGTAATGCGCGTTTCGCTAATAAACAATGTCGATTTAAGAACGAACCTAGAATACTGATGGAGAAATTTAAATTTTTGTAGGATAAAACTGCAATTTCTTACATAGAACCACTTAAATGGTTCCCAAGTAAAAGTGTTCGACCCTACCAAGCTCGCAACCTTTGGTTTTAATTATTTTAATCTTTTTTATAGAATGAAATTTAGTTTGGCAGTATATCCAATCGGAGTTGCACGAGTTGCTATTACATAGCGTTTGGTCGGATGTCGATGTTTGTCCTCGATTTTTTCTAGACAAAGTTTTATACTTTCATAAAATAAGGACGCATGACATTGTAAGACCGTTAAAAGTTAATTTCGCGTTTTTTTTGCTTTGGTAGGCCCAAAAGTCGAATGGCTTATGGCCATCCACGTACCCTTTATTACCTTTCGTTGACAGGAGACCAATGCCGGGAGTTTCACGTTTGGGAAAAAGTTGTGCTGCGTCTGGTTACACCTCATACTATGTACAGGGTGTTGAGTACCAGAACATGGTGATTGTTCTTTGCCAAAGTCACGATGTAGCCCTCGGAAGTTATCTTTAAACCGCAACATCGGGACACCTGAGCAAAGACAGAGTTTCATCGATAAAAATCATAAATTACATAAAATCAATCTGGGAAATGGACGCAATCTTTCCAACTTGAACCATCTCTTACCTTAACATAGGGACACTCAAACTCTGAAATCAAAGAGCCATCTCTCGAGAAAACTGCAACATGGAAGCGATTACCGTGCGAATCACCAATGAGGACGTCTCCTGCGTCGCTGATGTCGATTCCGTTTGGGAAGTTGGTTATATTCTCACAGCCAATGCGTCGTAGAAACTGTCCGTCTTCATTAAACACCACCACACAGTGGCCTTTAAAGTCGCACACAAAGTATTCTTTTCCTGAAACAGAAAAGATGGTATTTAAAAACTAATCATTCAATAAAACGTGCAATCAACTTTTAATGAATTTCTAGTTACCACTGATGGCAATATCACTTGGTTCTCTCATGTAATCACTACAGTCAAACCACCTTAAAAGACCTCCAGCATCGCTGATCACAAACACAGTCGGTGAGACACTGTCGACTGCTACAATGTGTCCTTGACTAGTGACCGCGAGACCAGCCACAATGTCAATGTAGCGAATAGCAATCTTTTTGATAAAATGACCATTTTTCGTGAATATCTGCATTCTCGATCGCTCGTTTCCTCTGTCGCAAACGACAAACTTGCCGCTGTTTCTCA
>JAUMHM010000078.1:35671675-35694423 GCA_032362435.1 Melikaiella ostensackeni | reverse complement strand
TGGATACCACAACTGGCCCTCTTCTTTTCCAGGAATTCCAAACTGGAACTTAAAGATGCCCGACTTTTCAAAAATCTGGAACCGGAGAAAAAGATATCTTTAGTTTTACATCCATATTGTAAACATTTACCATCAAGTGGTTGTAGAAAAGCGTACTTGGATCCTGTGATTGTTGGTATCAGCAACAATAATGTCTTCATCAGTTCCCAAGCAAAAACCGTGAGGAGAATTAAACTGGCCTTTACTAGGACCAAGCTGGCCAAACTTGCATCGGATCTGCATCGGTGTAACCTTGACATTTGCAGAACGAGGATGCGAAAAGTTTCCGCTCCCAGAACCAGCCATATTGCCAACAGAGTTGCCCATCATGACCGGCATTTTGTGCATAGAGTCCCCAAGGTCATCTAATGAAATAAAGTAACAAAATCCAATTTAATGGATGTCAATACATTTCAATATATGCACAACACTTACGAATTTTTAATTGCCTACTTGATCTCTTACCTCCTGGAGTAGGTTGCATTATAGGCGAGGTAGAAGCCGACAAAGACTGATATCCCCCGTTCAATATTCCGTTGACCGCCAGCGATCCTAGACTCGGTGCTTCTACCATTCCAGGCGACTGTCCTCGTCCTAATATAAAGTTGCTGCCACCATTCAATGTCGCATTATTCACATCTGCAAAGAAAATTGAAGATCCATTCAAGTCTAGAATATCAGAAGAATCAAAACAAAAAAAAAGATGGTTAGTACAAATACAAATTTTACGAGCCTTACCCTGGCTTCCAAGATTGTTTCCTAGTTTCGCAAGAGCCTGGAGATTGCTAATAGCATGATCTCCAGCAAAGAGATCAGCGAGGTTGAAGGACGGAGTAGGGCTTGGATTTGAGCTTGAGCCGACGACTCCAGTGTCTCCTACGATTTCAACTTTTTCGGCGAGACTAGCCAGTTGCTGGAGATTGTATTCCTGGATACTCGTAAGTCCATGGATGGGACCTGGGGAAAGTGTAACAGGAGGTGGCGGAACGTTTTGTGGACTAGACGATGGTGGAATTGTAAAGGAAGGTTCACCTTCAAAGGACGATTGCATGGAGGTGGGAAGAGAGATTGGAGAAGTTGTGCTGATGGAACTGGGACATCCTATCGACGAGTGAGCCACCTGTGGAGCCACAGCTCCCTGCAAAGCCGCTGCAATTTCCGAAGCCTTCGAAGACGTATTTTCCGTTCGAAACGATCCGAATGCATCCTACAAACAAAAGACAATTTAAAATATTGTAATTTACAACAAATTAAATCTCGCAACTCCTTAATACGTACTTGTGCAGTACTTTCAAAATGATCATAATCCGTGTGGAATTGGATGAAAAACGAAACATTTGGCTTTGGTGTGTTTTTTATCAAACTCGACAGCTGATTGCCTACGATCCGTCGAAGGGATAAAATCTCAACAGCATCTCCATGTTCCAGAAGTCTCGAGGTGAAACGACAAGCATTCTCTATTTTTTCCACAGTCTTTTCCACGCTGAAATACAAAAAGACATTTTTATTTTTTTCTTCAAAAAAGTATAGACTTGTGTAATAAATTGAATACATACTTGTGAAAGGTATCCATTATTTCAAGTTCTCTTTCGGAATGAAGCGTCTCGAGAACTTCCAAAGCATTGTCCCGAAGCTTTTCTAGAATGGCTTTGTAGCTCTGAAAGCTTTCCATGATTAGGTCCTTGGCCTGATCGCGTTGAGCTTGCAGTTCGCTGAGAGCGTTTCCTAGTTGTGTCGTTGTCTGATCGCAATCTGCTATACGGGCTTTGCTCTCGTTCATCAAATTCACAATCTCTTCTTTCTGGCGAGGCTCTGCATCCACGAGTCGCTCGTACTGATGATCTGGCGATTTGTGCTCCACCAATAAACACTCGTTACATATCGGCTCCTGAAACACAATTTAAGAAATTAATACGACGCAGATTAATAAAGCAGCTTGTATCTCTACTGAAAATTTTAATTTCAAAAACTAGACGGGTTTCATGAGGTGCGGTCCAATTTTGTTTTCCCATAAACTCAAATTCTGTGACATATTTTTCTCTCTTGCGAAAAACTGGACATACCTGGCACGAAATGCAGTAAAACTTCATGTTCTCAGCAGGATGAGTCTCGCAGAAAATGGGCTTGTGAATCGGAATCAGTTTTTTGGATTTTTTCAAATCTTCAAAGGAGACAACCTTGTGACTTTCGAAGCATCGCATAAACTGATGTGCTGTATTACAATTTGGACACAAGAAATTGGCGCAATCTGAGCAGCGTGCAACGGCGTTTTCCAAGGCTTTGCAGGAGGTACAAAGTACCGACATGTTCTCGATTGCAGTCATATCCAGGATATTGGTGAGCACATGGTCGCAAGGCAGAGAAGCTGCGCCTTTAGAATCTACAGATGTCTCTTGCTGACAAAGAGGACATTTCAAGACTGATCCAACTCTCGAGTCTCCTGCTTCGTCTATCAAAACTTTGTCGAGACATGCTTCGCAAAAGACGTGAAGACATGAAAGTACTCGAGGCGAGCAAACTTTGCTCAAACACATTGGACATTTTTGATCTTCAAGCTGCCCAGATTCACAGGAGATTTCTTCCAAAGCTCCTGAAGGTTTTCCTGAAAATTGGATAAATAAAAAACTAAGTACCTGAAAATAAAGATTTTTCACTTGTATTGAAATTTTGTTCATTTTTTAGTTAGCGTATTTCTGTGTAGGCATCCTTTAGTGATGGAGAAGGAATATTCTTGAATAGAAAATATGTCCTGCAGAAGCGGATTTTAATCAAATTTGCTCGAGTTTCATTCTACAACTTTTTTTACCAAACTAGACTCTGGGTAATATAAATATCAATTAAATTATAATAACAAAAGAGAAAATTAAAAAATAATAAGTTTCCGACCGGTTAGAAAATAATCAAAGTTGAGAAAAAAACAAAACAAGTTAAAAGCATTCAACAATTATTAAATCTCACATTACAATATTTGCAACTGTTGAATTATAAATTAAACTATTTTAAATATGGACGCGTCTAGAGGTACAGACATTCGGTGCACATAAAATTGGAATATTTTAATCCAGGTATATGAAGACATGAGCAGAGCTTACACAGGCTAATGTACTTTTAAAAAGTGGAAAAAGTGACTAATTTAAGCTAAAGTGACTAAATGTGACTAAAAGTGACTCCTGCTCACACAAAAAGAGACCTGTGCTGTGAATAGAAACACTTGTCTACTCAACGATTTCGATTCAATTACACATTTATTTTATCGGCCTAATTTTTAAAAATGTTGAAACTTACTATAATAATACTCAATGTTTTTTGAACTTATTGATCACGTAAATTCATTAAATTGCTTTATTTTGATTTAGAAATTCAATTTCCAAAATGCAAAAGTACAGAAAAATGTCACATTTATGTGCATTATAGAATAAAGAAAATCTGAAACTCTACAAAGCAAAATTGAATTGAATTAAATCAAGACGTATTTAACAGTCTTCAAACAGAAAAATTAACTTTATTGGGAAATAATGAACAAAAATTTTATTTTAACAACAACTAAAACTTACCGATTGATCAGCACTTTCATAGCCTTATTAAAAACGTTGTGTTTAGTTTTTTTTTTCAAATTAAAACTCATCTCGTAAGCTTTACTTTTGGTCAGATTTTTCATAGTTGTACCCCTTTTTCCAATTTTTTATGGCGAAAAACGAAAATTTTCGTTTTGAAATCAGATTACCCACATGAAAATTGAATTTTTGAATATTTAGCCAACTTCAACTTAACCGCCACCTCGTTTAAACAAACCTAAAAATAGCAATCTTTTGGGATGTTAAATTGATATTTCGGTAGAAAAAAGCTCGGGATCTAAACAAAATTTTCAGGGGAATAAAATGAAGACTCGATTTACATTACACTGTAAATCCTGGATTTTTTCATTCATCTCCCTACAAGTTATTCATCCTCGAAAATGAACAAAACCACCAAAGTGTCGAATTTCGAAACGAAAACTTTAATATTTCAGAATCAAAAGTTGAAAAAAGAGCTGCAACTATGAAAAGGCTGACAAAAAATGAACCTTACGAGGTAAGTTTTAATTTTAAAAAACTAAACACCACGATTTTGGTTCACGTCTGATTTGATTCAATTAAATTATACATTGTAAAATTTGAGTTTTCAGGGTGGCGAGGAAAACGGATTTCAAAATTCCCTCACTTTTCCCTGAAATTTCCCCGACCGAAAGATGAAATCCCCTGACTACTTTTTATCTTTCTTTCTTATGTGAGTCTACAAAGTACTGTTTCATTGGGAAGAAATTAGTGAAACTGGCAGTGTTTTTAGCATTTAGTTCATACCGTTGTTATTAGCAAAAAAATTACTTAGGAACACGAATTTCATCCCAGTTTTGACAGTAGTCGCTATAGTTTTTTATATTCTCTGACTTTTACCGAAATTCCCTGACTTTTCCCGATCATTTGCCACCCTGGTTTTTTTTCCTATTCTATAATGTACATAATTAATGTGACATTTTTCTGTACCTTTGCATTTTGAAAATCAAATTTCTAAATGAAAATAAAGTATTTTAACAAATTTATGTGATAAATGAGTTCAAAAAGCAGTAAGTATTATTATAGTTAAGTATCATTTTTTTTTCAAATTGTGCCACAACCGCACTTAACCTCCAGGTATCGTTTTTGTTGCAACGGTATTCAACTGATAAGAAAATCCGTATCTATGTAAAGAAACAGAAGACTGTTACATTCTTGGATCATGGTGCTGCAGATAAAATGTTTACCTTTAGATTTAGTGTGATACTTTATAATAGAAACTAGAAAACCAGAAAACCATAATAATTTAAATTTTAATATTGAAGAGCATTTTCATACTATAGATTACTATACAGATGCCATACATAAATTACTTAAGTTTTTTTTTTTTTTTTTTTAGATAAAATCTAAAATTAGATGGAAAAATGCGACTAAAGTGACCTTTTTCCTTTAAAATAAAGTGACTAACAGTGACTTAAGTGACTGTGTGGCAGCCCTGGACATAAGGCAACTTTTAATGCAGAGCTCTTCAGGAGCACATACTTTTATAATTTTATAAGACTCATTCATTTTAAGGCCTACCACCGAAAACGGTTTTTGTTCACCCTGTAAAATTTAATTTTTGACCTTTATCCAGTTGTCATTCTCATGACTTTATATACAATGAATCTCAAATATTGGAAATGTACGAATTTGAACGATATTAAATTTTTAATTGAAAGCTTCGGATTGCCAGTGATTTTACAAGAGATATTTGTTTAAGATCAGTTTTAGGGAATAGAAGCTGAAAAAAAATCAATTTGAACAAAACCAAACTTTTAAAATTTTTCAATTAACATAAACGGGATTAATTTATGCACTATGTATTGTCCATTTAAACCTTCCACGAAAGTACTTTTTTTTTTAATTATACGAAAAATCAATATTCCATTATGATTAAAAACACCATTTTCTCAAACTAGGGCACCAGAAGAAGGGCAGTTGAATTAAAATAAAAAAATGCGCAACTGTTCGATTCGTAAAAATAAAACAAAAGAAAGAGATATGAAAAGTGGACCTTTTTTTGTTTGCCTACAAGAACGACTTTTTTAAAACAGATGAAAAACTGCACATTTCCAAAACCGCATCTAATCCCCGGGGGTTTCAATCAATTAATCAATACTCTACATATTTTATCTCAAAATCGCCATTTCCTATATGTTTATTCAAAAAATTTCGACCTCTATGACTTTTAAAGTAAAAGAAAACTATTTTGAAAAGAGTATTGATTTTTAAAACCATTATGAAACACATAAAGGAAATAAAAAAAGTCCTGATAGTAAGTTGTAAATTGATGATGTAAAAGTTTGAAAGCAACTACAAAACGATGAGGCTTCCGGGGAATGGAAAAAAAAACTTACCACTGGTATAACTGCCGACGGAGCCGATGCCTCTGTCGGTGAAAATATCTCCACCATCGACACTATCAGAACCCTGGCTGAATGCTTGCGGAGAAACCGATAATGTTCCCGAAGGAACAGCCACCGTGGACGATGCCATAACGCGATAAAAATGCTCGAAACTCGTTCCCAGTAACCTGTATTGACGTCAGGAACACGTATATCTTATCCCTAAATATATATGAATGTATATAGAACTATTCAACTATTTCGCACAGGGCTACTCAACACTGCACAATGATTCTTTTCGCTTCCTTATTTCGTTCAAAAGCACACCCGGAAAAAAGTTAGAAATTCCAAAAGTGCGGACGCGTGTCGCAATAACATCGGCGAAAAAAAAAGACAAAACACTTCGCCGTCGCTCAAACGCGAGATAAAAGAGGGCAAACGAGACCAAGAGAATGGTTGATGGTTCGATTCCGGTGCTTCCGGCAACGCGGTCGATTCCCCCAGAGACCAAATTACTTTCTCGAAAAAAATGAATTTCCGTCATTAACACATTCCAAATTGACATTGTCTAAGCAAATTTCACATGTTGCACTCCCTGCAGCGAGTTTGATTGCACTTTTTATGGTTTGCATTTACGTACGTACGTTCCACTTTCGCCATGTTGGTTGGATTTGGATTCTGGGAATGGGATGGGGGTACTTCGTAATCTACTTTTTTGTGGCCTGCTGGGATTTTTTTATCGTTGATGGAAACTTTGATTGCAAAGACGCATCCTAACCTGTACTTGTATTCAAATCAAGTTTATTTCTACGCAACTCGTTCTTCACGTTGTAAGTACATTGTTAAATTAGTTTAATTTTTAAACTATTTTCGTGGAACACGGCCCACTGGACACAAGCACTAGAAGGGAATATAGATCGAAAAATGGCGAGGTAATGTTGATTTATTACTACGAGCTTAAACCGCATGGAGCGCAAATGTCGGTTTTTCATTTTCACGCGTTTTTTTAAACTTTCAAATTGTTATTTGTAAGGGTTCTCTTTCACGTATTTTACAGAATCAAACAGACATGGCTATTTTGTAAATAAAGAATTCGAAAATTAAGCAATTTCGATAAGAGTTGTACGTATTTGAAAATATATTTTTAATCATAGGGTGGCCTTTTTAATCGATGAAAAAAATTCTTGGTCATTTCCTGTTTTTTTTCCCCCGGTTTGCAACAATTTTTCACGGTCATTGAACTTAAAAAATTTGAACTCTTCAAGCTAAAAATATTTTTATTTGAAGAAACCAAAACCGAACTGCAAATTAAAGCACTTAGATGGAATTCTTTTGAATTTTGAAGTTTCAAAATTGAAACTGAACAAATTTTCAATTTGAATGCTGAATAATTCAGACGTATAAAATGGAAGCTTTCAACACTTTTAAATTGAACAATTTTGAATTTCAAAGATTTCACAAAGATTCTAAAAGATTTCAGAAGGTCTCAAAGATTTGGCAAAGGTTCTAAATATTTCAGAAATTTCGTAAAGACTTAAAAAATATTAAAGATTTCGCAACGATTTTAAAAATTCCACAAACATTTCAAAGATTTCGCAAAGATTTTAAAGATTTCAGAAATATTTCTAAGATTTCATAAAAGTTAACAGAGTTTTTAAATGTTTCACAAAGATTTCAAAATATGAAGATTTAAAAGATTTCGCATAGATTTTGAAGATTTCAGACAGATTTTAAAGATTTCCAAAGAGTCAACCAAGTTTTTAAATATTTCACAAAGATTTTAAAGATTTTAACAAGATTTCAAAAATTTCACAAAGATTTCAAAGATTTCGCAAAGATTTTAAAGATTTCAGTCGAAAAAATTGTAATTAAATGCCGTTAAACTGCAAAATTTAAAAATTTAAACTTTCATGAAATGAATAGTTCAAAGATTTCTGATTAAAAATATAAATCCACGCTATCATTTCCAATGCTCTAAAATTGATAATAAATCAATAAATTTGCAAATGTTCCAAATTATATCATTCCAAGCAATTTCAAGTTAGAAACATTAAAAGTTGAACGACTTTATTTTTTTAAAGTTCGCACTTTTTAAATTAGAAGTTAAATTATTTCAATTTTAAGTCGTTTAAAATTATTAATTGTTCGATTGTTATTTATAAATCAAAATTCAACACTTTCACTAACAAATTATAAATTTAAAAAATGGAACAATTAAAATTGTAACGTTCAAAGTCGAAATGAAGCACTCTGAAATTTTAACGATTCAAGCCTTTCTATTTCAAACAATTCAGATTGAAATTATTAGTTTTAGATACTTGATTTATAGTTCCTCATTTTGAATAGACAGTCAAATTTGGCTAAATATTTAAAAAATTGTTATTTTTCATTGAAAAATTTCAATTTGAGTGGTTTAATAATTTAATATTTTAGACAATATTTCAATAGGATTTGAAATTTAATAAAAGCGTTTAATTATAAATCTATTAATTTAAAATTATTAAAAAATTGAAAATAGTTTATAACTCATAAGGCTTTCGAATTGAAACAGTTCAATTTGTGTCATAAAAACCTGTAAATTGTTTAATTTTTAACAGATTCAGAATTGTCTAGTAAAATCATTAATTAATTTATGTTTACAGATGATCAAATTAAAAACGTTTTTTATCAAAAATTTTTAAATACAAACGCTTTTAATTTTTAATTGTTTAAGCCTTCAAAACTGCAGTTTTAATTTCTTTAAATTTAAAATATGTACGCTAATAATGAAGATCTAAAATATAAAATTTTTGAAGTAAAAGATTTTAGAATTACGCACCGTAAACTGAATGATTTCATAATTGAAAAAGTTAATAATTGCTCGTAACATTAAAAAAAATTGAAATCAAACTTATTTTAAACTGCATTATATCATGTGATATGAAATTTTGGATATTTCAAGCGATTGGATAGATTTTTCTTCTAAAACTTTGTGAAATTCTCGGTCAAAAACTAAATTCACTATCATTTCCCGGTTTTTCCCGGTCTCAAAAAATTCCCGGTCATTTTCCGGTTTTCCCGGTTCAGGATCCGCAGCGGCCACCCTGATTCAAGAAAAAGGGCCTGATACTAACTTAATAATATTAATTGTAATCAAGTACCCTAGTTTTCTACTTTTTAAGGTTTTTATTCATTCTTTATTTTTTTAAGGTTGAAAATCAAGTTTTTTTTATTTGTCGAATGAATGATAATTCATTTTTAAATATTTGAAAAATTGATATTTTATTAAAATCAGTTATCGCAATTTTCTAGGGGTGGATCTTTTTTTACTCTTCAAACTTATTTTAGAGTTGATTCGTTGACCCGAAACATCTTCATTTGGAATAATTTCATCGTCATTTTCATTAAGATCTCCATACAACTCTTTCCAAAAATGATTTCCTGGTATAAATAACATTTCCTACAAGTAATTAATAATTTATTTAAATAAAATTCATAATAAATTCAATTAAAAACGCAAAATACACCTTTCCAACATCTGAATTAAGGCCCTTCCATTTAAATCCCAATGGTTCTACAAAATTTGAATTTATTAGTGGCTTATTTTTATTCCATGTTCCTTCCACTAATGATGAATCTGGGAAAATATAGGTTCCGAAGCCTGTCATTTCTCCATCCACATTTATCCCACCTTTGTATTGCGTTCCATTATTATATCTGTTGAAATTTGGTATAAAGAATGATAATAAGTTATACTAAAAAATTAGTTTAATATAGTTTTTAATTTGCTCTTGTATATATTATAAGTAATAAAAATGTATTAAAAATCATTTACTGTATGTGGAGGTCAGTGGAAATATTATCTCGATCCCACTGAGCTGTGTAAACGTCAAAATTATCCGTTACGTAAACTCCGTGTCCTGGGAAATGTATAATTTAAATAAATAAACTAAAAATTAATATAAATTAAAAAATAAATCCCACTTGAAATTCTTCTATGTCGTGGTAGACTTTCTATTGACTATTATTTTGATGAAAAGTAAATGCCAAAAACCTTGTTTAAAAATATTTTTTCCATTTTGAATTCCAAATTCACCCTCGTAAATATCACCATTCTGGAACCCAAATTTTGCACTGCCATTTTTTATTTCACTATTCTCCGGTATTAATTCCTGAACCTTCGTTCCTGCTTTAGATAAATTTGAACCACTTGTACGATTGGATTTCTTCGACATTTTACCCTTAAAAAAAAAACATCACATATTGAAAACAATTCCGGTTGTCATGGTATTTGAATTTTCCTGGCAAACAATTAAATCAAACTGTCACTCCAGCAGGCTAGGTGGTCGCACGCCGAGGGATGAGCAGTAACACCAGTTGCATGGGTCGAAACTTAATTTTTTTTTATAACTTGGTGTAAAATCATTTTTTTGAAAGTTATTAAAATAATAAAGTTTCGTCCCATGCAACTGGTATGATGTTTGGCCTTCAGCGTTCAGACATCTTGAATTTCTCCCACCTAACCTGAAATACCTAATTCGACCAATCCGAATCTGCCATTTTCAAACTTAGAATGCGTGCTCATTTCAAATAATTTTATCTATTACAAAATTTTGGAAATATTTTTTTAAAACTGAAAATTGTTGACATGTAGAGAGGACCAATTAGAGTGGCAAAATCACGATATCCGTGGCGAAATTTTTTTAATGCGGATCTAAAAATCTTAAATCGATATCCCAAATGGCTTTCGAGATATCGATCTTTTTTTACTTTTCTCTTTGAAATTTACATCATTTCTTAAAGTTCATTCGGATAGGGCTTTTTTTACGAGAAAAACGAATCAAACACTTATATCTCAAACAAGATTTCTGTGACAAGTCATAGGGGTGCTTTCCCGCTCCCCACGAGATGTTGGGAAGGGTTAGGGATGTTGCCTAATTTATTTCTATGATCAGCATCAGTCACATAGAGGTGCCCCCTCCACGTAGACGTTGGAAAGGGTTATGAATGTGACCTATATTATTTCTTTAACCAGTCACGGGGGTGCCTTCCCTCCCCACGAGACATAGGGGGTAGGAGCGTGACTTAAATTATTTATGTGACTAGTCACTGGGGTGCCCTCCCACCCCCATCTGACGTTGGAAAGGGCTATGGATGTGACCTACATTATTTCTGTGACCAGTCGCGGTGGTGCCCCCCCCCCCCCGGGGGGGGGTGGAAACGATTAGTGATGTGACCTACATTATTTCTTTGACCAGTCATAGGGGTGCCCTCAAGCCCCCCACAAGACATTGGAAAGGGGTAGGGATGTGACCTAATTAATTAAAGAGTTAGGGATGTGACCTAAATCATTTTTTGGGACCAGTCACGGGGGTGCCCCCCCCCCTCCCTCCAAGTGGCGTTGGAAAGGATTAGGGATGTAAATTAAAAACTAAAGTCTATAATAAAAAAAAATCGATATTTTGAAAAGTATTTGAGATATCGATTTAAATGTTTCAGATTCGTGTTTCTCGCAAAAAAATCCTACTGGAATCCATATTAAGAAATTATGTAAATTAAAAACAAAAGTCAATAATTTAAGCATAAAAAAATCAGCATCATCTCGAAAACTATTCGAGTTATCGATTTGAAAGCAGATCCGTGTTTCTCGCAAAAAATCCTATAGGAATCCGCATTAAAATTTTGTCACCACGAATATCGTAATATACCCATCGGGGTTTTGCTTCTTGAGGAAAGTTTATAATATACTATGCATTTTTTGAAAAAATAGTATCATTGTTGTATGAAGTTGACTTTAATTTTACAGCCACGTGACCTTGGAAACGACCTCTAATGTGGTATAGTGTGTGCTGTGCTGTCTGCTCATTGCGACTTTACGTCACTGCTGGCCCTTGAATTTTGTTACGGTGGCGATATTTTTCCGCTCTCGAGGTAGGTCGTCGTGCAGGGGATCACGGTATCGTCCCTCAAGTGAAAAAATCTACGACCGGACCAGCAAAATCTCGAAACGAAACCATGTTACGCACGACGACAACGAAGATGTTACGCTCTGACTTGGCACGCATGACACTTCGAAATACCGTTCGAATAAACTCTTTGAGATGCGTATCAACACAATGTCTTCACAGAAAATGTCTTCAGAGGTATTTAACGCCTATTGCATTAAATAATTCCACATTTCTTCACCCTCTCTATATTGTCACGAGACCGTCTGTACCCGCTTTCAAAAAGTGCATTAGGTTAGGTTTGCCGGTTCTGTTTTTTGCTGTATTTTATTGCCATCGTCAATTTATTTCACGTGACTCATCCTGTTAAAAATTAAACTTTAGGTTGCAATTAAAACTTGGCGACAATTTTATGCATACAATTTTATATTTTATTTATTTATGCGATTTTGTGTTTCATTTTTTGTGAGGGGCGAATTTGATTTACGTCAAGATTTATAAAATTAATAACTTGATGGACAAAATTGTTGTTTGGTGTTTTAAGAATAAAGTTTTTTCTAGTGTTTAAAGGGATAGAACATTTGATTGAATGTGAATAATTTATCTACTTGTAAGGTGATCATCCGTCCGGATTTCCCCGGAAATTCCCTCTTTTTGAGGCATGCGACTTTTGTCCCACAGGGTTTTTGATTTTGTCCGGGCTTCTCGAAGTAGGATTTTATAGTTCTTTTAATAGAAAGAACATTGAATCTAATTGATATCTTCTGGTTTACTTCAACTTTGTTGCTAAATCGAGGGGTCACAGCGGTTAACAGCGTTAAAATGTTTCTTCCGTTATATTGGGAATAACAGATTATCAAAAGAAACTTATAATGCATCATTTTAAATTGTATTTGGAACAATATTTATGTATAGAATAGAATTGGGCAAAAATATTTCGTCCATTTAAAGATTCAGAACTTCAGGTACATGATTTTTTCCCAGAAAAGGGGGTTTCCTTTATTATTAAAAAGAACTACGTACTATATAGTCATTTTTGTGTTTAACACATTTTTTTAGCTAGCTTTGAAAAATTTGTTGAACACCTCTCAAAAAGATCAAAAATTGAAAAATAGAGAAAGACTAGAATTAAAAAATGCTCAACTTCAAAGATTTCGGAAAGCTTTCCAAAATTTCAGAAAGATTTCAAAATAATTCACAAATATTTCAAAGATTAAAAAATTTTCAAAGATTTCACAATGATTTCACAAAGATTTCAAAGATTTCAAATGATTTCTCAAAGGCTTTTTAAAACTCCTTTTTTGTCAGTAGGCAGATAGATTTTAATTCCTTATTCCTATCAATTTTTGCCTAGTGTATTCTTCTCAGTATAAAGCCCTGAATTGTTGAAAGTATTTTTCTGAGTAAGCTAGAAAAAATAATGTTTAAAAACACAAATAGAATTTCAAAACCTCTTTTTATGTCAGCTAAAAAAAGATTATATTGTAAAAAATGGAAATTCAACAAAATTATTAACAAAAATAACAAAATTGTGAAGATACGAATTTTTTTCAAATATGAAGTTTGCTAGCTAATGTTTACCTAATATTTACGATTTTCTTAATGTTTCTTGGAGAAAAGCATTTTTAAAATATTCCAATTACAAGAAGTCAATTATTGAGAGTATAAGATGTTTTTGATTTTCAACCATAGAATTTATTTATTTTTTGTGTTCATTTTCTAGATTAAATCGTTAGCCATTTCTTTCTGGTCAATTTCCTTCAAATCAACAAAATTAGCAAATAAATCGTTTAGGAAATATGTACTTGCAATCGGTATCATTGAAGAGAATCACTTTGAAAGCGTCTTGTTTTTTAATGTGTTAAATTTCTGTTTATGATTCTTGAAAAATAAATCGAAGTTTTGGGGAAAAGGGTTAGAGTTTTCGAGTTTAGGTATTTTAGGGGATTTTTGAAATTTAAAGGAGAAAATGGGGAAAAAGAGGACTAGGTAAAAAGTGACAGAAAATAATAAAATATTTATTTTATGTAAAACTTTAAAACATTGAAGATTGTTTTTATATTTTTCTTTTCAACATTATATTTCAAAATTTATAAATTTTTTCTTCACTGTTATATTTTTCTTATCACGTTGTAAAAGAACAAAATGGAAAAACTTTCTGTTGTTTTTCAGGAAATGATGATGAAATATGTAATATTGGTGGAAAATGTAGGACTAATATTTTAGTCCTATTCTCTCCTCATTTTTGAAGCCCTGTATCCTACTTTGTCTTTTTTTTTTGAAGCCGGGTTGTCCTACATTCCGAAAATCAGCTTTAATCACCCTATCTACTTGTCAAATCGATTTTAAAATTCTGGTTATAATTATCAAGTTTTTACAAAACAGTTTAATTTTTTGAATGTTTTCATTTAAATTTGAATGTATAAATACTTAGTTACTTGAATTGAGTGTCACGTCTTTTAGTTATAAGTAATAGGTACTCTAGTAATAATAGGTACTAGGTTATAGGTGATATGTTAGGTACTATAGTTATAAGTAATCGGTAGGTTTGCAGTAATAATTATTACCATCTAGTGAATATTCTCTTTACAAAGTAATTTAAGGTTTTAATTATTTGATTTTTAATCGTTTCTTAATGTTCAAGTTGTCATGTTTAAAATTGAACAATTTTAAATTCAAAATGTTTGAGATGGTAGGAAAGTTCTCATTTGAATCTCTTCAAATGTTATACGACTAGAGTTGGTTGTAAGCATTTAAAATTGACAAATCTAAAAGTAAAACAAAAGAAGAAGCATCAAATGTGTATATTTCAAACTTTATTGTTCAAAATGGAGCAATTTAACATTTGAACCATTGCAACAAACATAAATTGCAGAATTTTAATTTTGAAGCCTTCAGAATTAAACAGTTTCATATTTTGAGCTTATGATTTGAAATAGCAATGAGGAGGGAGGATGTAAAGTGGTTAGGAAAAACGTTGCGAAAAACTGCTCATAAAATAGACTCGAAAAGCAAGTTTGCACATTTTCCAGGCTTCAAGTATGCAGCAGCTCGCGACCATTGTTGATGTCTTGGAATCAACAGCAAGTCAGGTATTATGCCGATTATCCCGACCACATAAAAGTAGTACTTCCAGCACTATCACCCACCATGGAAACCGGAACTATCGTCAGTTGGCAAAAGAAAGAGGGTAAATATTCTCCTACAAAAAAAAAAGAGAAATATCTTTTCTTATGAGGCAATTCATTCCAAATTTGTATCCAATGTATAATAACAAGTTTGAATACAATTACTCCAGGTGACAAGTTAAATGAAGGAGACCTGCTCGCTGAAATCGAGACGGATAAAGCGACGATGGGTTTCGAGACTCCCGAAGAGGGATACCTGGCAAAAATCCTCATCCAAGCGGGAGAGAAAAACGTCCCGATCGGCAAACTTGTCTGTATTATCGTCGCCGACCAGTCAAATGTTGCTGCTTTTAAAGATTTTAAGGATGATGGAACGAGCGCTGCAGCTGCTGCTCCTCCACGTGCTCCATCTCCTCCACGTGCTCCATCTCCTCCAAGTCCACCTGCATCTGCTGCCCCAGCAGCACCTCGTCCATCTCCTGCAGCTCCACCTTCTGCACCCCCTGCGAGTGCTGGAAGCAGAATTTTTGCCAGCCCCCTCGCCAAAAAACTAGCTGCTGAGAAAGGTCTTAGCTTAGAAGTAAGCCTTTCTTTCCAAATATCAAAAATACTAGTTATTGCACGCTTCTTATTGATTCAGAATCAAACATTTTAAAGGATATAATTTACTGTTTTATTTAAACAGGGCCTCAAAGGATCGGGACTCTTTGGATCCATAAAGGCACAAGATCTCGCGGGTGCATCATCCGCAGAAGGCGGTGCCAGAGCGGGTGCATCATCCGCAGGAACCGGCACACTGGTGGCAGGAGGTGGTGTAGATATTCCTGTATCCAGTATTCGAGGAGTGATAGCAAAGCGTCTTTTGGAAAGTAAACAGACCATACCTCATTACTATCTGACGATGGATATCAGGATGGACGCAGCCTTGGCTCTCCGGGAACAATTTAATAAAATATTGGAAAAGGAGAAGATAAAACTTAGTGTCAACGACATCATCATCAAAGGTATGGCGATGGCCTGCGTCAAAGTTCCAGAGGGCAACAGCGCCTGGCTCGGAAACGTCATCAGGCAGTGAGTGTAATCAACATTTTTATTACAGGGTGTCTAGCGACCTTAAATTGAAATGCGAAGAGTAATTTAAATCTTTTACATGAGTCTTTTGTGAAAGAAACATCTCGTTCAGAAGAAGAAATCTTGCCGTAGGAAGTTTTTTAAAAAATTAGGATATAATTGATCTCTTATTGACTGTAGAATATATAAAGACATTTCAAAACACATTTTGTATGACCACAGTTGTGACCAAAACAACTCTTTGAAATTTTTGAGTAAATATTGTTTTCATTTATAAATCGCGGTAAAGAATGTTTAAGTATACACTTTGTGATATTTTACTTATAAATCATAAAAATTATTAGTTGAAAATGTCGATGTTAATTCAGTTTCAAGATTAGAATAAGCCGTGCCTAAAGAACAGATTTTTAAACTGTAAAAAGACTAGCGAAAAAAACACCAACTCTAAAAAAAGCACTAGCTATTGAAATAAAAATTATATTTAAATATTATATCCTAAACACACAGTTTTTTCTTTTTAGTAATATTTTTTAAAGTACGAATTATTTACGTAAAATTATTTAGCCACTTGCAAATCAGGGTCCCCAAAAAAGTTTGTTTCTGAATTCTGCAAACGCTACCCCCTAAATTTCTTCCTTTTGTTAAAAAAATTCACGTTTTTAATAATAAGACTCAATAAGTCTTGATATAAAATGATTGGTAAAAATACATTTTAAAAGTAATATAGGAATTTTTAAACCATAAAAAATGTGTATTTTTTGTGTTTTTCGAAATTCAAGATTTTTTCTGTCACCCGGTATAAATTTTTGGAAATTGTTCCTTACGTAGAAAATTCTTTTTATATTGCAGAAGAAATCCTGTACGTATTATTCCAGGAAGAAAAATGTTTAGGAGCCATTTCAGACCATTAATTGTAATGAAATTATAAATTTTCGTATTCTAAGCCCGATAGTATCTTCAAATTTTGTTGTTTCATGATATTTCAGGCTTATTCCTTAATCAATAACAAATACTTTTCATAGGTGAAAGAATTTTTACAATCTCATCAAAGAAGGTATTAGATTTGTGTAAAATCCCCCCCCCCCCTTTTGGCAAATGTCAACGTTTTGAGATCCTCTGAACCCGAAAAACAGGCTTTTATGAATGTGTCTGCCTGTATGTATGTATGCATGTATGTATGTATGTATGTATGTATGTATATCTGTCTGTGAACACGATAACTTTTGAAAGAGTTAATCTGTTGGATTGGCCTTTGGTACACTCTTTTAGTGTCGAAAACTGAAGGTCAGGTTCGTTAGCCAGCCATTTTGGATAAAAATTTAAAAAAAAATAGAGCAATTTCAAAATTTTTGATACCATTTTTTTCAAGAAACGAAAATGAAAATTTTAAGCCAAACAATGCACGATATGAAAAAAAGTCATAGAAAGAAAAACGTTGCTTTTTGAAAGCCCTGCAAAATTGTCATGACAACCTTTTGAATTTCCTTGAAAAATCGAAAATTAAAATTTTGAGCCAAATGACGCGAGATACGAAAAATAGTTGAAATATCAAAATTGTTGCTTTTACAGTTTTTGCTACATTTTTTGGAAGGAGGCCTAGTTTGTTTTTTAAGTATGGAAAATGATATTGGAATATTTTAATTTTACTTTTGGAACCAAACGACGCGAGATAAGAAAAAAAGTCATAAGAGTGCTTTTAAAAAGTCAAATGAAATTGCCGTTAAGCATTTCTTTATAAGACCAATCGTAAATCATCAAGATAATTTTTTAATCGTTTTTTAAATTATTTATTTGTATATATTATACAGTAAGCGCAGAAAGTCGAGCGCGAATATTATGATTAGGATGTATTCCTTAAGGCCGATAGAGCTTTGAGTAAATAAATTTCGTTTTTAATTAAAAATCAAAAACAGATTTATTAATTTGTACATGAAGAACATATAACACCGAGCGCGAAGAGCGCGATGAAAATGTGCCCGCGAAGCGGGTAGATTTTTTAGTCTTAAATTTGTATATTTTTTTTTTAAATTGAAAACCAATAAAATTCATTTTCAGATCTAAAACGGCCTAGCAGAACCTCTAAACAATTTTTTAAAAATGAAAGAAAATTTATGGCAGTATTTTTTCATCAAAAGGAAGAAATTGAGAGGGTAGCGTCTGCAAAATTCAGAAATACACTATTTTTGGACACCTTATTGCATATTTTATTTGGAGGTTCAACATCATCAGTTGGAAGTGACAATTTGAAAGATATTATCGAACTTTAAAATAACCTTTAAAGTAGCATTTTTAATATTTCTAAAAAGTCAATCATTTCTTAATAATGTCTATTACTCAAGTATTGAATAAAATACAGTATTACTTATAATTATTTATGGTTACTTTTAAATTCTACTTTATAAATACTTTAATTAAAAAATTTATTGGACATGGGACACGCTAAAAAAAGTGCCATGTCCAAAATAGCTTTTTGATTTATACTAAATTAAATTATTAATTGCATCAAAATTTATGTCAGTACATTCTTTGTTGCATATAATTTTCAAGTTTTATGATGAATTTGATATTCTTGAACATTTTATTAGGGTATACCGGTATAATATCATTAAAACTTTGAACCGTATTTTCACACTTTGACAGTCAGTGGACGTGGCATGTTCTCGCTCTTATGCGACGACCTATATGTTTGCAAAAAATTAAGAATTTGTTTATTTTTGGTTCTGCTTTCATTAAAAATTTGTGGCCGATAAAAAATGCATTGGCTCATTTTTCTACATGTATAGCAAACGTTTATTTCATCATTTGATGTACAAAATAGGTGACCTGGAAAAACTTAATTTTTTGTCCTGGAAAACCTGCAAAAGACCTTGAGTTTTGTTCCCAAGAATAGCTAGACACACTTTTATTAGTCCATCCACAAGTTAAACTTAACCATATATAAATTAAATATTTAATTAATTCTTACCCAGATACGATAACGTGGACGTGAGTGTGGCTGTGAGTACAGAAAATGGTCTGATCACCCCAATAGTCTTTGGTGCAGACACAAAAGGTCTTGCACAAATTAGTAAAGACGTAAAGGCCCTCGCAGCAAAAGCGAGAGCAGGGAAACTTCAGCCCCAGGAGTTCCAAGGAGGCACGATTACCATCTCTAATCTCGGAATGTTTGGAATTCAAAACTTTTCTGCTATTATAAATCCTCCACAATCCATCATCCTTGCGGTCGGTACGAGCGAACCGAGGTTAATACCTGCCAACAACGAGAAGGGGTAAGTCAACATCTTTCTTCATAAAAAAATGATTTCTCCACAAATATTTTGCAGGAGAAACTAAATCATAAATTTATAGGTACACCATTGGCCAGTTCATGTCAGTCACTGCCAGTTGTGACCATCGTACAGTAGACGGTGCCGTAGGAGCCCAATGGCTATCTGCTTTCAAAAATTATATGGAAAACCCAGCTACTATGCTTCTTTAGTATGTATTATTTTTTATCCTACATTCAAAAATTCTTTCTAATGTAATCTTTGTTGATAACAATATATTACCTTTTTAGAATTCATCCAAACCAAAAGTGCGAGATAAATTTAGCTGAAGATAAAACACGTGCGAGAGAGGGTAAAATGTGAATCGGCATTGATAAAATGCCAGTCATTTATATACCATCTTTGTTCATAATAGGTAATTCACAAATCACGAGGCGTCTGATCAACGCCTGTTTAGAACGAATAAAAAAATCACAAAGTTTATACAATAATGTGTCTTGTCTGACAGAAAAAGGACGTTATCAATCAGCGACGATTAATGTTGTATTTATATGAATTTTATTAAATTAAATTCTTTCCTTGATCATCGGATTCCAGTGCTATCGTCACGTTTGAATTAATGTATATAATATGCTGAATCCAAATTGTTATGTGTTGTTACTCGTTAGGGGAAGAGTCCAGTCGCAGTGCGAGGAAGACTTGTTCGAGGGAGAAGATGTAATAAATTTAGAAAGCAATCAACGAATTCGAGCAAGCCGAGTAAGCTGTCCACTGCGTTTTGACTCTTGTTCGTGCGGTAAAAGTTAAATGAGAGTATAGAAATGAGATTCACGTATACAGTATAGAAGAAATATTCTGACGAAAACGTGCAAGTATACTGTATATAAGGTAAATATGTACACATGTACCTATTTAATAAATTATATGTTATGTAATTATAAAAAAAGGACTCTGCTAATTGTTTCGTAATTTTTTGCCCTTGGGCTACAGTTTTAAGGGATTGATTAATATTTATGATTTGATTAATCGGTTTTTGTCAACATTTTTCTTTTCAGTTGCTTTATATTTCAGTTTTCATTATTAAATCTCTACTTCTAGATGTTCTTTGGTATTCTTATTGTCTTAGAGAATTTATAAGATTTTTATTTTGCTTGGCGCGTTTCACTTTTGGACAATTTTAAGCTAAAGCATTTTGAAATGAATAATAATTTTAGGTGCAAACATTATAGTATATTGTGTAACAAGTGCGCGAAGTAGGTGATTCAAGGCGAGTGTGAAGTTTGCCGCCTAAGCAGGACCAGAATCTTTGGTGGTGGGGGCAATGGAGCGATGACTCGCTTTTTCAAGACGAATGGTGTTTCTCCAAGTGGCCACTAGGTTCGAGCTAAGCTAAAACCTGTGTTTTTCTTTTTTATGACAATGTGTCAAAAAAGAAGAATTTCTTGAAGAAATTCTTGGGTCCTTCTTATAACTTGAAAGTGGCCTAAGTAAACTCGGCTCCTGATAGTAAACTTAATCCCCAAGGAAACCAAACCGGCACGTACACCCCAATCAGGATTATTACATGAAACTCTCTCTTTTGCCGATTTTTTTTTTAATATTCATGAAAAATATTGCTACAAATTTTTCTGTTGATTAGTGATTATGATTATTAGCACAGTACTAAAATCTTGCTGCATGTCGAATTGTGATGAAGAACATGCAGCTACGGAGGAGGAAAGCGTTTATTGTTTGTGGTACCAAAACCCTCCGATTGACGCGCTCTAATCTCATTCGTCAAGGTCTCGCTGCAGTCAAGAACGTGATCTAAGAATACATAGTCAAGTACGGTCTAGTCATCAGCGCTCCCACCCTCGTCCCGTGTTGCGCGACTTGAACTGCATCCATTTTGGTTACCATAGCAACGCGAACGTCTTGGTTCCAAATAAATCCATTCAAAAGTTTCAAAATCATTAGATAATAACAAGTCGGTTAATACATCCGTTAACTGTTTAAGATACATAATTTACCATTTAATATAGTATTTGTGAATTTCAAAACTGTGAATCGGCCATTACAAACAAAAAATATATTAAACTGCAAATAGTAAAAATGGATGTATTTTTTAGAAAAATTTAATTTAATCATTTTTTTGTTTGTATACTGTTATTATCATAAATTTAAATTTACAATTTGCTTTTTTTTATAATCTGGTGAATCAAGCGTGTTAACTTACAGAGAAAAATATCTGTATAAATAACAGAGGGCTGCAACTATTACGAATCTGTAAATTTTGTGGAAAAGATTGCAAGGTACACGAAAAAAATCCACAAATCAAAAATAGACTTCCAACTACCTCCTTCCTGGCTCATTAGAGACAAATTTACAACAAAGTGAAAAAAGAAACCATTTTAATTGAAAACATTAAAAATTGAATAATTTCCAGGGCTGCCACACAGTCACTGAGGTCACTTTCAGTCACTTTTTTTTCTCAAATCACTTTTTACTGCTAAAGTCACTATACTTAAGTTTTTGAAATGAAAAGATCACTTTACTCACTTTCCTTTCAAAAATTAACCCAGGGGTTAACCATTATCGAATTCATGTCTATACTTACTTCTGAATGTTCTTGAATTCTTTTGAAATATTTTGAGGTATTTTAAAAGATTTCAAGGCATTTTTTAATACATTTTAATGATTTGACCGAATTCCAAAGGATTTAAAAAATTTTAGGGTATTTTAAAAATCTCAAGTAATTTTAAAGAGCTTTAAAAAATTTCAAGAGATTTTAATGAACTTCAAAGGATTTGAAATATTTTAGAGTATTTTAAAAGATTCCAAGGCATTAAAAAAAATTTTAATGGGGTTTTATAGAATTACGGAAGATTTGGAACAATTCTATAGGACCTATACGGTTTCAAGATATTTTAAAAGAATCCAAGGGATTTCATAAGGTTTCCGAGGGTTTCGGTGATTTTAATGGATTTTAAAAGCTCAAAGACTTAAAGAGATTTTCTAATATTTTTTGCAATACATTTGAATTCTTTGTTATTCTCTTGAATTTTGTTAATTCACTTGAATTCTTCTAAATTCATTTCAAACTTGCTTTGAATTTTCATAAAATTCATAAAATTCTTCTCATTTCCTTTGAATTCCTCTAATGTCACTCCAACTTGACTGAAATCAATGGATTTTTTTAGATTTTTTGAATTCGGAGGGGAATGAAGTTTAAATTAAATAATGGAAGAGAAAAATTGTCAAAATTTGCAAGCATTTCAATTCCTAAAACATACCATATATATATATATATCTACTATCTAATATGTAAAATTCAAATTTGTACCGTTGAGGCTCGAAAACGGCCACACCGTTGCACAGATCGACTTGAAAATTTATACACGTGTAGACTAGGCACTAAATA